>JALMGF010000547.1:0-109205 GCA_023333645.1 Sceloporus occidentalis | reverse complement strand
AGGCCGTTCCCCAGAGAAAACGGAAGACCAGTTTCTCTGCCTCCCCCAAAACCTTTTGGGGAGGTGGATACACTGCGGCCAGAGTCAAGGCCTGCGGCATCAGGTAAGTCTTTATGTACACTGCTTTCTGGTAGACATTTAACTGCCACGGTTTCCATCTATCAAAACACGCCTTTATTTTTTCCAACCAGAGATACCAGTTCTTCTCCCACCCGAAAAGCTTAATAGAGAACTTCAAACCTAACATTTTATATTCCTCTAATTTTTCCGACTGTTCGCATTGCTCCTCCTGAATCCTACCAACAACTTCTACTGGAGTCAAAATTAAACTTTCCTCTTTTTGGGAAAAGGAAATCAAAGAGCTTTTCTGCAAGTTTATCTGAGCCCCTGAAGCTTGTTGATATCTCTCAAAAATAGCCATAGCTGAAGCTATCTCCCTTCGATCGTTCGCAAAGAGGGAAATGTCATCTGCATGGGCTGCGTATTTCACCTGCTCAACCTTAGAAGCCTCTATGGGAAAAGGCATGACTCCTCCGCTGGGCTTCAGGGTGACCCTCAAACCCTTGATGCTTTCTTCTGCCTGGATTTGGCAAAGGACCGAATCCAGAACCAGGACGTAGAGGAGGGGGCTCAGGGGGCAGCCCTGCCTGACCCCCGACTTCAGCCTAATCGGAGTCCCCCTGTGTCCATTCACCTGAGGAGTCACCTGCGCCTTCAGGTAAAGCAGTTGGAGATACCTGACAAAGCGGATGGGGAGACCCCTCCCTGCCAGCACTTCCCACATAAACTGATGGTGAACGCGATCAAAAGCCTTGGCCTGATCCAAGAGCAGTATTTCCCCTGTTTCCCACTTGCCTTTCTGGGCCAAATGAAAGACCTCTCTAAACAAACACAAAGAGTCCACCATAAAGCGCCCTGGAACGGCACTGGTTTGGGAAGCTAAAACCATTTTGGGTGCTATTTTTGCCAGTCTGTTGTTCAAAACCTTTGCCACAATCCTGTAATCCACGTTTGTCAAAACGATCGGTCGCCAGTTTTTGGGCAAAGTCAAATCTCCTTGTTTGGGAAAGAAAATCAAAACGCCCTGATAAAAGGAGTCTGTCAGGCTCTCTCTAGACAAGAGTTCATTGATGACTCGGGTGAGAGGGGGAACCAGCCACTTGGCAAAGGCCTTGTAAAAGCTCCATCCGAGTCCATCTGGTCCCGGAGCCGATTTGCCCCTTCCCTGGACAATGACCTCCTGGACTTCCTTCTCTGTCACAGGGGCCACCAATTCATCCCTATCTATTTGAGTCAGCCCTGGGTACATTTTGTCTTGGATATTTTGGGGCACGTGTTCCAAGAAAGCCTTGATTTTCTCCTTTCCTATTTCTTCCCCTGCGTATAAGTCCCTATAGAAATCCTCCATCACTCTCAGCATTGCTCTGGGGTCCCTCCTGACTGGGTCCTGCTCACTGTGCCTCAAGCCCCCCATGACCACTGAGGCTTGAGGGGCCTTGGCTCTGGCCCAATCCTCAATGTCCACCACTGACCCCTTGGTCCTGAATTCTTTATGATATTTCTTCTTACGTTTCTGTTTAATTTGAAATTCTCTTATTACACCTCTGGACCATTCCAACACTTTCTGGTTCACTGGAAGGCCGTTGTTAACCTTGTAATGGCATTTCAAGAATTGGTAGACTGCTCTCTGATAGCCCTGCAAATCTTTCCTATTGATAACATATTCGTAGTTTTGGCAAGTCTTCTTGAGGACTTTTTTGGCTCTCTCCCACCAGACAGACAGTTCTCCAACATAGAGATCCTGCAGCGTCAGCATATTTGCCAAGACGCCCGCAATCTCCTCCTTGCAGCCGGCGTTGCCAAGAGTCTTTGGGCGAAGCCTCCACAGAGGTTTCCCTCTGGAGTAGAGCTCCAAGCCCAAAGCAAACTGCATGTGAAGCATGGCATGGTCAGACCACGGAGTGACCGTCAGTTGGCAACTCAAGGCCTTCAGTTCGGCAGGGGCTCTGATCCTGTCCAATCGACTGGCTCTGTCTTTCTGATACCAAGTGAATTTGCCTCCCTCCAGCGAACCATATTTATCCATAAATGCTTTTTTGCAGGGAAGAGGGAAAAAACTGAACCGATTACTCACTTCCAAGGCTTTATCTGTTAAATTCCGATCTGAGAAAAAGGTCTCCAAAAGTCTCTCCTCGGGTGTTAAAGCGGTTGACTTTTTCCCCGTTTTACCTCGATCCACATAATTTGAATAATCAGATAGTCTGGTCCTATTATTAAAATCCCCTACAACCAATAGATGCCTGTAAGTAGCACAATACCCTTTCAAATGAGGCCAAAACGTTTTCCGTTGCGATGCCACCACTGGGGCATAAAGCCCGCAAAGCCGGAAAGGAGTCCTTTCTTCCTTCCCATCCTTCGAAATCTCCAGCACAGTAAAGTCCACAACCAGCAACCTGCCCGGTAAAGCCTCCAGACAAAGTCAATCTGCAGGTCCTGCCTAGCTTTAAATAAAACCGCCACGCCTGCCTGGTGTTCCTCCCCATAAGACCAAATGGAGGGTCCTTGAGTCCAGAGTTTCTGCCCCTGGGAGCGTTGCTGCTCGCTCACCAGGTGGGTCTCTTGCAAGACCACCACGTCGTGCGCCACGGTTGCCAGAAGAGGAAGGATCTCCTGCCGCCTGTCGGCCATCCTCAGCCCTCTCACGTTCCAAGAGGTGATTCTTAGAGACACCATGATTAATCTTGGCTCAACATTACCTTAACCCTGACTATCCTAACCCAAATAATCATAACAATGTCAAGACTAGTGTCAATATTAAACATTTCCATAACCATTAAACAGGTAATTGATTTTCCTTCCCAAACAAAGACTGCCATTGTTTTTATATTTCTAAATTTTGTTAATTTTGTAATTTTAATTTTAGTTGTAATTTTGAATTTGACTTAATTTTAATGTAATTCTAATTTTGAATTTGACCTAAATTTAATTCAATTCAATTAAAATACATCCAGGTAAATTCTTTCCAAATAAAGGCTTCCCAACCATTCTAGTCTTGTTTGTTCTCTCCAGGATTCTCAGTCCTCTGGTCCTCCGATTCCAGCTGGGTCCTCTCTACCTCCTCCGGTGCAACCGGAGGTGTAGCCTCACCAATTTGGGGGGAAGGGGTGAAGAGACAGGGGTTGGTAAAGGGGATATTGGGAAGGTGGTTGCAAGGGAGGGAGCACTGGAAGGGGGGGGAGGAGGGGAAGGAGGAAGGGGAGGAGGAGCCGGAGGAGGAGGAGGAGGGGGAGGGTCACCATCAAGGGTCAGGGGTAGAAGGGGGCAGGAAAAGGGTTCCACATCCGTCCCGCAAGGCTCCACCAATCTATTACCAGATTCCTGTATTGAAGCTACTGTTTCTTCTGAAAACAACTGCGGTGAATTCTCAGATGCTTCACTCAATGTGTTCTCTGCTAGTACTTCTGCTGGTACTTCTGTCCCTATTGGTTCAGCTCCTACTTCTATCACCATGGGTTCAGGTGGGTCTTTAGAAGGATCTTCAGGACTTTGGTTTGGGGGGCTCAACCACCTGCCTCACCTCCATCTGCTCTGTTCCTCCTATCACCTTCTCCCCCTCCCCTTCACTCCTCTGTGTGTTATGTTCCTTTTGTTTTTTCTTCTTAGGGGTCTTTGGAGTCCTTTGCCCCTTCAATTCCTCTGTCTGCATGGGTTGTCTATCTGCTACCTCCTGGACAGCTACCAAGACTTCGCTATCGGTCAAGACGGATCTCTTCCGGCAGGCCTTTCCAGATCAACCATCCCGGCCCAGGTTCCCTGATTCTCTCATTCCTCCCGTGGCCCCATCTTAGTGATGGTCGAGGATCAACAGAGGGATATCAGGGGTTTTAGTTTTTAATTGTTGTTTTTATGCATTGATATTGTGTTTTAATATGTTATACTGTTTAATACTGTCTTAAGGGGGGAGGGATAAAGTGTTTTTAATTGTCATATGTTATATTTTACTGTTGTTAACCGCCCGGATTGGTTTGCCAGAGGGCGGTATACAAATAAATATTATTATCATTATTATTATTATTATTATTATTATTATTATTATTATTATTATTATCATCGGTGGGCTCCTCATTGTCCAACCTGTTCTGACCCTCTTCTTCATGCACCAGAACATGAAACCTATTGTTCTCTGTGACTATCTGTTCCCGGGGACCTCTCCTCTCCTGTGGCCTCCCCTCTTCTCTTCCTGCCCCTCGTCTGCGCACTACATTCCATTCAGCACCTATTGTGCATCTGTCTGCCCCATTTTGTCTTTCTTCCCTTGCAAGCAATGGGTCGCTATGCCTGCCCCTGTCCTCCTGCTGCTCTGAATTAGGTAACTTCTCTGGATTTGGTAACTTTTCTCCCCTCCTTCTCAAGTTCTCCCTCAAAACCCTTGTCTTCTCCTGGACTTCTGCCCTTTCTTTTCCCGTTTTGGCTACTTGCTGGGCCTTCTCAAAGACTCGAGCATCTTGCTGGTTATAATATGCCTGAGGGCACCAAAAGTAAGTGTGACCCAGTTCCCCACAAAAGTTGCACTTGATGCTGCTGTGGCACGCAGCTGTCGGGTGGCCCCTGGTGCCGCACCGTGAACACAAAGGAGTGGTGCACAGGCGCCTCTGGTGCTCATAGGACCCACATTGGAAGCAGGCCTGTGGTTGGCCACTGTACCTGGTGATCCCTCTATCAGCCCCTAGGAAAAAGTACTTAGGTATCTTGCCATGCCTGTACTCAGGGTCTTCATTTTTAAAGGAGACTACGCATCTGTATTCCCCTGTCCAGTAGCCTTGCTCATCTTCCTTTTTATCTGGCCCTGTCAGGATCGTGGCGTATTTAGACACCCACCTCGCTACGTCTTCAGCAGGGATAGTAGTGGTTCTGAAACTTATAGTCAGAACCTTGGTATCACCTCTAAACAAAGGGAACATCTCATATTCCGACAGCAGATCTGGGTTCAGACGTTTCACCCTCTTACAGCTAATCCAGAAATGCCTGTAAACTCTTTCCGAAGCTAAACATACATCTATTTCTGTAGATCCCGGAAGCTGAATCACTGCCACAATATCTTCCCTCTGAGCGTCCAATGTATCTTTCAGAAGCCGCTTTGAAATATAGGCCCGTGACCCTTTCTCAGGGTCTGACCCTAAATATTTAAACCGTATTACAAAGCGTGCTCTAGGGTTTCTTACATCCGAGGCTTCACTAAAGAACCGGTCAAGGTATGTCTCTTCATCTACCGTCATGCTGGAAGACCCTGACTCTCCCGCTATACTGGCATATGTCCTCCCTTCCTTTCTGAGTTCTTGCAGCTTGTCACCCGGCACCCCGAGGGGTCCTCCGGATGCCAAAGTCGGCAAACCCTGCGGTGCCTCTCCATGAGCGCCATTGCCATGCGTGCGACTGCCCTCCTTTCCCTTTATGTGTCTGTCTGGCAGAGGGTTTAGACTTACGTTCCCAATCCGTGTGTCTTTGTTAGTTTCCCGGTCCAATCGGGGTCTTGCCGAGATATGACCATTCTCAGCTGCATCTCCATTTTCCAGAAGCCTTTTCTTCTGGGCAGTTAGTCCTTTGGTTGGCAAGGATGGGTTTTTGCATTGTTCCTGGGAAAGAACACCAGCTGAAACAGCAGTACCTTCCATCCAGTTGTCTCCAGCCCCCAAACCCTGACCCAGTGAATCTGATCCCCTGAATTCCTCTCCCAGACCCAAGATATTTCCATCCGGTGCGGTTGCTGGGCCCAATTCTACCTCTACTCTTTCTGACCAAGGCTGTTCCCCTCTAGGTTTCTTCTTCGCTTGAGAAGTGGTAGCCGTTTCCTCTAAATCCGAACTGCTGATATCACTCAGTGTCCCTCTTTGCCTAGTGTTTCCCAATCCCACTCCTTGCACCTCCTTCCCTTCCCCTGCTGCCTCCCTTCGTCCTCTAACCTCCCTGCTTTCCTCACCCATTGCTGGGGGTGAAATCGTGGCACTCACCCCCAGGACAGGAGTCAATGGCAAATGTCCTTTGGAGCGCCGCTCGGTCCGCTGACGTCCTTCTGCCCGTTCTGGTTCTTTCGGGGTCTCTGCTTTCTCCACTTTCTCCACAGCTCTCCCTGCTCCAGTTCCTTTAGTCTTTTCTTCCATCGGATCGAAGCCTGACTGCTTAGCTATTTTTGCCCGTTGTCTCAGGTCTGCTACGACGTTTAAGAGCCACTCCATCAAGGCCTCTCTGGACACCATTTTCCCCTCGTTGTCCACTTGCGCCCAAACCGGAGGTTTCTGGTTCTCAGGGGTGCATTCCCAGATTCGATGGATCTCTTGGAAGGTTTTTATCAACTGGCTCTCCTTTAGCCAGTCCGGTAATACGATGAGAGACGTCTTGGGTTTCCTGCCCAATAGCAGGCGTTGAACAATGTCTAAGGCTAGAGTCCTGGCATAAGACACTTGCTCCTGCGAGTCGGGCACCTTTAATCCCGAAAGTACAGACTTCAAGAGAGGGAAACCTTTCTCCAAGAGCCCCCAAAGTTTATCTCTGCTGTACTTTTTTAGGCTGGGCAGGCGATGGCTCGATGTCGGCAGGGCAATGTGAGCCACCGCATAGCCCCATAGTTTCAGAGTGTCATACCTATCGAAGTCCTTTGGCAAGATGATATCGGTCACTTTGTCCCACCGCGTATGGAGACATTCAGTCCAGGCTGCAGAGATCTGCCTTTCTCGGGAGAGCCTCTTCTGCTGAGAAGCCTCCGAAAGGGTCTTCTCCCGATCAGTCTGTTCCCCTTCCTCCTCCACGCTTTGGAAGTCCGTGTCATATTTATAGACCAGGTACTCGTTAGTGACTTGGTGTTCTGGATCAGGGCCCCGGTTCCTTTTATTGGCTTTCTTCTTATCCCTTTTCCTCTGGGCTTTGTCCTCAGGGCTTTCTTCCTCCTCATCTTCCTCACTGCTGCTCTCTGTGTCACTGTCACTAGTTGCAGCCAAGGAAGAGATGCCAGAGAACTCCATTTCGCTCTCCCTTCTTTGTTCAAAGGAAGGACCTTCCAGGCTGTCTGCTTCCTTGCTTTGAGAGTCTTTTGCGAGGTCAATGGAGTCCCTGCAAGGTGTAGTCTCTGCAGGCTGCCCACCAGAAGCCTCTTCTCTTCCTCCAGTGTCTTGCCTTTCAGCTCTCTGGGAATGGGCTTGTTTTCCTCTGGCCAAAGGAAGGAGGGGTATTTCCTCTTCCAGGAGCCTCTGTGGCCTAAGGGGAGAACGATCTCTCTTTGGACTTGGACACTCCTCCTCCGATAAATCCCGACTTTGGGCTTTTTTCCTCCTGTCCCTTTTAGGTTTTGTCTTTTGTTTGGTTTTCTCCTGCTTTGTCTTCATGGCAGATTGTTTTAATAAATGCCTTTTTCTCCTTTTATAATCTTGTAGGTCCTTCTTAGCATCCTGATTCCACTGAGTGATGCTGAATATAATGTCCAAAATGTCCTTTTTTTCCTCCTGTCTTCTGTCTTCTCCAGATTTCAACAGGAGAGTGTTGCCTTTTTCATTCAGCTCTACCAAAGCTTCAGTCACTTGATCCAAGCCCAGATTTAATTTACAGTAAAGTTCACTCAAAAGGGGATCTCTTTTCAAAAGCTCTGTGTTTCTTTCTGACTCAGAAAAAACAGCATCTGAACCCAATGTTTCCCTATGTGCAAATGTTCCCCAATGTTTCCTTATGGGCAAATGTTCCCCAATGTTTCTTTATGGGCAGGCGTTCCCCAATGTTTCCCTATGTGCAAATGTTCCCCAATGTTTCCTTATGGGCAAATGTTCCCCAATGTTTCTTTATGGGCAGGCGTTCCCCAATGTTTCCCTATGTGCAAATGTTCCCCAATGTTTCCTTATGGGCAAATGTTCCCCAATGTATCCCTATGTGCAAATGTTCCCCAATGTTTCCCTATGGGCAGACGTTCCCCAATGTTTCCTTATGGGCAGGCGTTCCCCAATGTTTCCCTATGTGCAAATGTTCCCCAATGTTTCCTTATGGGCAAATGTTCCCCAATGTTTCTTTATGGGCAGGCGTTCCCCAATGTTTCCCTATGTGCAAATGTTCCCCAATGTTTCCCTATGGGCAAATGTTCCCCAATGTTTCTTTATGGGCAGGCATTCCCCAATGTTTCCCTATGGGAAAGCGTCCCCCAATGTTTCCCTATGGGAAAGTGTTCCCCCCTGATTGCCTATGGGCAGCCGTTCCCCTATGATTCCCGACTGGTATGTGTTGCCCAATGTTTCTCTATTAGCAAATGTGTTTTGAACTCATGTTCCTGTGGAAAAACAGTCTGAACAAAAAATCCAAAGAGAACATGTAGCATCTATTGTACACTTTTTAAAAGGGCCAAGAGATAGTGACCTTGTTTTATGGAGTGCCTTCATGTTCTATGGCTGCCTGGGAGAACAGGGTCTGCTTCCCTTCTCTCTTGTAATTCCAATGCATGGGATGTTTACTGTGTGTGATCCTAGGAGTCCTCTGGACCCGTTTTGTACTTTATGTGTGTGTATATATCTCCATACATGATGGTTACTTACGGCAACACCTTTGGAAGAAATAAAGCACACTGGATGTGACATTAATTGCTTTGTTTTTATTGTCTTTCTGTGTCTGTCATCAATCTGCATGCGATGGCCAAAAGGCTTTGGACTGAATGGCATTTCAGGGGTCCCTCCAATTCTAGGCTGCTCTACGGAAGTCATTTACAGGTGAAATGTTTATTGTAATGTATGATTTAGTTTGTTGGGGCAGGCAACAAATAAACAAATGTTTATTTCATTAATCATTTAATTAAATTATTATTATTATTATTATTATTATTATTATTATTATCATTATTTCCTTAATTGGTGGGTGTAACATCTATTTTGTTTATTACTTATTAAGTGGGTGTAATATTCATTTTGGTACAGTATTTACTTTGTTGGTGTTTGCAACGTTCATTTTATTATTTAGTTGCTGGGTGAAGGTTTTTTTTCCATTTATTATTAACTTTCTTGGTGGATTCCCCATTTATGTTATTTATTATGTAATTAATTGATGGAAGAACTTCTTAATCCATTATTTCCATAGTTGGTGGGTACAAAATAGATGTATATTGCACTCTCCAACCAAGGAAATCATAAGCTAAATGTTGAATCCCGCAACCAACTAAATAATAATTCCAACAAAAGTCAGAGCAAAAGTGTTGTTCCTTCCTTCTAAGTCAATTTGCACCCAGCAAATATAGAAATGATAAGTGAAAAAGGCAGCCCCGCCAACCATGGACATCGCAAAATAAAAACGAAAACCACCCCTAAGTAAACCATACAAGAAATATGGCAGCAACCCTTTGAAGAATCAAATAAAGGGAGTCAATAATAAAATAAAAGTGATTAAATAATAATAATAATAATAATAATAATAATAATAATATATTTATTTATTGCCCGCCTTTCCATAGAACAAGGCGGGTTACAACAATAACAGTCCAGAGTAAAAACACATTACACAACAACAACAATTAAATAAAACAATAATAAATAACTTTATTTATATCCCGCCCTTCGAAACATCAGGTATTGAACCCTATTCAATACAATTTATAAAAACAATACCATTAAAACCGTAATAAAAGAACTTGTGCCAGATCACAAACTACTAACAGAGGGGGGGAGAGGGGGCTCTCAGGGCAAAGAATCAGGGGTAAGCCTGCTTGAAGAAGAACGTTTTCAGCCCCTTCTTGAATTGGGCCAGGGAGGTTGCTGAACGGAGCTCAATGGGCAGCGAGTTCCAGAGGGTGGGGGCCGAGATGGAAAAGGCCCTTCTAGTGGTATTAACCAATCTAGCCTCCAGAGCTCTTAACAGATGCTGCTCGGTGGATCTGAGTGTGCGGGGCGGATTGTACGGAGAGAGGCGGTCCTTTAAGTACTCTGGGCCCAAGCCATTTAGGGCTTTATAGGTTATAACCAACACCTTGTATTGCGCCCGGAAGCGAATAGGCAGCCAATGTAGGTCTTTTAAGACCGGTGTTATATGACTGGTCCTAGATGTATTAGTGATCAGTCTTGCTGCCATATTCTGCACTAGTTGCAGCTTCCGAGTATGGTACAAGGGTTGCCCCATGTAGAGCACATTGCAGAAATCCAACCGAGAGGTTACCAGAGCGTGTACCACTGTTTCTAGGTCCCCCGGGCTCAGGTAGGGACGCAGCTGGCGTATCCGCCGAAGCTAATAACAGGTGCTCCTGACCGTTGCGTCCACTTGAGATGTAAGGTGGAGCGACGAGTCGAGGAGCACCCCCAGACTGCGTACAGAGTCCCTCACGGGAAGCGTGATCCCATTCAGGACAGGTGGAACCACCGCCATCCCTGGGCCAGGAGAACCTATCACAAGTACTTCCATTTTCTCTGGATTCAAGCTGAGTCTGCTTTCCCTCATCCAGCCCATTACTGACTCTAGACAGGCCACGAGAGGAGAGATGCCATCCCCGGTCACTGCATCAGTCGGAGACATCGAGAAGACTATTTGGGTGTCATCAGCGTACTGATAACCCCGCGCCCCATGTCTCCAGATGATCTCTCCCAGCGGTTTCATGTAAATGTTGAAAAGCATGGGAGACAGAATGGCTCCTTGAGGGACCCCAGATGTTAGGGGTCTCTTGTCGGAGCACACGTCTCCCAGCTGCACCATCTGGAACCTCCCAGAGAGGTAGGATCGGAACCACTGAAGCGCAGTGCCCCCGATTCCCACCTCCGCCAGGCGCCCCAGAAGGATACCATGGTCTATGGTATCGAAAGCCGCTGAGATGTCCAAGAGCACCAACAGGGACACGCTTCCCCTGTCCATGCCCAGACGGAGGTCATCGACCAAGGCGACCATGGCCGTCTCAACCCCGTAACCCGGTTTGAAATGGGTCTACATAATCCGTTTCATCTAGGATCGATTGGAGCTGGATCGCAACCGCCCTCTCGATCACCTTACCCAAAAATGGCAACAGCGATACAAGCCGATAATTATTATGCATTGGGGGGTCAAGGTATACATTAAAATCACAATAGGAATATCCAACTAGCATAAGATGTTTACAACAAAGATAATAATGGTGAGGGGGAGGAAGGAGGCTACAAAGGGAGAAAATTAGGGGAAAGCTGTTTGGAACAGGAAGATTTTTCATTCCTTCCTGAACCGTTCAAGGGAGGAACCGAGCGGAGCTCACTGGGAAGCGCGTTCCAGAGCAAAGGAGCCGAGATGGAGTAGGCTCTACGCGATGTTGTGGCGTATTTAAAATCTGGGACTGTCAGCAAATGCTTCCCGGCTGATCTGAGTGTGCGGGGCGGATTATATGGGGAGAGGCGGTTCTCCAAGTACCCTGGGCCCAAGCCATTTAGGGCTTTATAGGTGATAACCAACACCTTGTATTGCGCTCGGAAGCGAATGGGCAGCCAGTGGAGGGCCAACCTTTATTTTATGAGTTATTCAGTTGCTGGGTCCCATGATGGCGCCTTCGATAAAGTGGCCCCATAAACACGTCTGTCTTTAATTCGTCCAGTTAATATTGTAATTTCTTCTTCATGGTCTCTGTGAATCATACAAATAGAAACTTCTTGAATCACTGGGCAAAGTACACTTTGCAACATAAGGAAACCTTTTGGCGGTAACCCCGCTCATCCGTTCTAAAGCCTCTGCTTCCCACTCTTTTCCCCAGTTCCTTTTTTCCGCTGCGTTGGCTGCTGTAGAGGGAACTTTGCTTGCATTTGCTACCTCTTTTTCATTGAATCACTGGTTTTTTGACTTTGGACTGTTCTTTGACTCATCTGGCTCTACTCTCCCAGTGTATTGTTGACTTTGGATCGGCTTGACTCTGGCTTCGTTTTTGACTTCGACCATGTCTCCGGCTCCGTTCAAGAAATGCGACATCTGTGGCGGTAAGGTGCTGGTCCAGGACCCCCATTCCTCCTGTCTTCTCTGTTTGGGGAGGGACCACAACGTCAAGGCTTGTCCACTCTGTAAATTCATCCCAGGCGAGGAAGAACCGGGAATCTCGCCTCACCTCCGCCTCACCTCCGCCATTGCCCAAGGCGTCCTGAAGAAACCAAAGGAAGGGGATCCCCGGCCGTCTTCAGCTCCGACAACTGGCTCTGCCCCCGTCTGTCACAGCCTGGTCAGCGTGTCCTCTGCGCCTCCAGCCGATGCGGCCCATGGTTCTGCTGAACCCAGTGCCGCCACCTCCGTGGCCTGTGGTCTTAATGTGCCCAGCGCCACCACCAAACCCGCGAAACGCCCTCATAAAGCTTCAGGCATGGGAGAGTCTTCCGAGTCTCCATCCTCCACTCGGAAGGAGAAGGATAGGTCTGAGGATGAAGAATCGGTGTCTTCTGGGCGGCGTTCCACCACGCCAGTTCTGAGGCCTGCACGGGAGGTTCCTCGGGAGGAAGACCCTGACTTCTTTTACGAATTGGAGATGGACCAATACTATATGTCTGTGTCCAAGGAGCATGCCTTCGAATACTTTTCATCTAGGCATTTGGGATGTAAGGCACCGGGACCAGTGGCGCCGGCGTCGAAGCAGTCATCTGCAACTTCTGCACGCCGACCGCAGAAGCCTTCAACATCCACAGTCCCGGTACCGGTTAGAGAACCATCCCATCCCAAGCTTCCAGCTGTGCTTCAGGAGCCCGAGGAGCTTGAATCAGAGCCCGACATGGTTTTGTCTTCGGAGGAGCCTTCCGAGACGGAACTGTCACCCCCAGGTTCCCTGCAGGAGATGCATCGCCCAGAACCGGTCTCCCCAACCGACAACTTCTGTTCATTTAATGAATATATAATTGAGCTCTCCTACTCAAATGTTGGCGCCCAAGACCCCGTCGAGCATCAAGTACAGGGCAGGGTACCGACTCCTCCTTCGATCCCCCTACTGCCGTCTTTGAGACCATCTTGAAGCGGGCATGGGACTCCCCTACTTCTCTGGCTGGTTCATCCCGTAAGGTGGAGTCCCTTTACAGGATTTCACCCTCTTGCTGTTCGTGGCTGACATCACATCCAAAGCAGAACTCAGCCATCGTGGAGGGCTCCCAGCAGACCTTCACCCAGAAACAGGCCACGTCTCTGGGGGACCTTGAAGCCAAGAAGGTAGATCTGCTGCTCAAAAAGGCCTATTCCGCTGCTGCCCTTGCCGCCAAAGCTGCCAACTACAATGCGTGCATGGGGGCATACGTCTAGACGCTGATGGAGGGCATCTTTCCTTTGATCCCTGATGTGCCAGACGAGATCCAACACAAGCTCGTCGAGATCAGAGATGAGGCCCACTCCATAGGTAGCTGGCTCATCACTACCTCAAGAAATGTGACCAATTGTATGGGGAGAGCGATGGCGGCCTCAATCGCCTTTCGTCATCATGCGTGGCTCCGGGGCTCTGATCTCAACCTCAACGCCAGAGCCGCTATTGAGGAGATGCCGATTGATGGGTCCGGGCTCTTCCATGCCGAGACTGATGAGACACTCAACAAGAAATACTGAGTGAAGGCAGCCGCTAGAAAGCATGGCATGTCCTCAGCCCCCACTCCGCCATTCAGGAAGAGGCAGCGCCCTTGGCAGAACCAAGGTCAGTCCCAACGGTCCTACCAACATGACCGTCCCTTCCAGCAGCAGGGATGCCAGAGACCGAGGTACCCTTCACAGTCCTCCTCCTGTTTCGGTCAACAGAACACCCCTGGTCGGTACCGCAATAACCGTCGGCAGGAGCCCGACTAGGCCAAAAAGAGGAGCTGAAAGATTTCAGCGTGCTTCGTCTCTGCCACCCTCCCACCTTCTTTTTTCAATATTTTGAGGCCCTTTGTTAACATCTGGGCCTCCATCACATCTGACTCGTGGGTCCTCAGCATTGTCCGTAGGGGTTATGCCCTCAAGTTTTTGGACCTTTCCCCAACCGGGTCTTTTGTTTGCACCCCACCCTCGGACACCCTTCTCGACGAAATACACTCTTTGCTCAGCAAGGGAGCAATCTCACCTGTCGCTCCCGAGTTTTTCCATAGATCCTTCTTCTCACGATACTTCACTGTGCCTAAGGCAGATGGGGGCATCAGACCAATTTTAGACTTAAGGAGCCTTAATCAATTCCTTGACTATCGCCGTTTCCGTATGGTAACATTGGCCTCTATCCTGCCTTTGCTTCATCAGGGACTGTGGTTCGCGCCCATTGATCTCAAGGACGCCTACTTCCACATAGGAATTTGGGAGTCCCACAGACGATTCCTCACCTTCGCCGTCGGGCCCGACGCCTACCACTACAATGTCCTTGCCTTTGGTCTTGCACCGAGGGTCTTCACCAAGTGCATGGCACTAGTGGTGGCTTACCTTCATCAAAGAGGGTACATTGTGTTCCCATACTTGGACGATTGGCTTTTCGCCGTGACCTTGCAGGGACATCTTCAGGAGGCGACCGGGTTCGCCTTGAATCTCCTGGCATCCGTAGGGCTCGCTGTCAACATAGAGAAGTCCCATCTCGCTCCGTCCACCCACATCAGATTCATCGGCGCTGTCCTCGAGTCCGTGCTATGCATCGCATATCTCCCTCGAGACCATTTCCAGGCTTTGTCAACGGCTGTCCAGTCTTGCATAGCCCACAGAAGGGTCAGAGCCAGGGATGTCCAGGTGGCCCTAGGACACGTGGCGTCGATGACGTTTGTCACTCCCTTGGCAAGGCTTCGTCTCCATCCTTTGCAGGCTTGGTTCCTCTCGGTCTTCAACCCAATGGAGGATCATCCTTCCAAGTAGCTCACTGTCCTGAGACCTGTCGCCTCTTCTCTACAATGGTGGCTAGACTCCTGCAACGTTTGTGCTGGCATGCCGTTCGTCCCGCCACAGCCACAGGTGACCCTCACGACAGATGCATCACTGGAAGGCAGGGGAGCACACTTGCTCGATCTCGTGATAAGAGACAGATGGTCCCAGGGATAAAGATGTCTCCACATCAACGCGCTGGCAATGCTTGCAGTGGAGAAAGCCTCACGATCATTCGAACGCAATGTGACAGGCAAGATGGTTTTGCCCAGGATGGACAACACCACGGTGATGTACTACATCAACAAGCAGGGAGAGACCAAGTCCAGGTGACATCACACTTCGAATCTGGGACTAGTGCATGCAGAGACGGATCACCCTCCAAGCGATCCACTTGCCTGGAGACGAGAACGACTCAGCGGACCAACTCAGCAGATCTGCGACCACTTGTCAGGAGTGGAGGCTTCATCCAGAGACAGTCAGCGACCTCTTCGACTGATGGGGCTGCCCCCGGATCGAGCTCTTCGCGACTGCTCACAACGCTCACTGTCCCCAGTTCTGCTCCTGGACGCAAAGCGAGAACTGCCTCAGAGACGCATTCGGGTTCATCTGGTCAGGTCGGATGCTATATGCCTTCCCGCCGTTTCCAATGATCTCCAGGATAGTCTCCAAGATGACAGCGGATCGTCCGGAGGCGATCCTCATCACCCCTTGGTGGCCAAGACAACCGTGGTTCCCTGTGCTTCTGCAGCTCTCCAAGAGAGAGTTTCTTCAGCTCGAGCCCCGTCCCGACCTTCTCACGATCCGGCAAACCTTCTTTTTTCAGGGACCCTCTGGTACAGACTTTCTTGAGGGGTTGTGCTAACCTTCACCCTCCTGCCTTGACAACGACCCCGGCTTGGAGCCTGGATGCTGTGCTGTCTGCCTTGCAAGATAGACCCTATGAACCAATGGCCACTACTGACTGAAGACTATTGACTTGGAAGAATGTCTTCCTTGTGGCCATCACTTCTGCTCGCCGTGTGGGCAAACTTTGTGCTTTGCGGAGGGATCAACCCTTTCTTAGGTTCCATAGAGATAAGGTTGTCCTCTGCACCGATATCACCTTCCTTCCGAGGGTAGTCTCGGTTTTTCATATGTGTCAAGTCATTGTGCTGCCTACCCTGGCCCTGGACCTGACCACTGAGGTCGAACGCAACCTGCATACTTTGGACGTTAGGAGGGCTCTTGCCTTCTATTTGGACAGGACTGCGGTTTCAAGTCGGTCCGAGAGATTGTTCCAATGCTACTCGGAACCGAAAAAGGGGCTGCCTGTATCTCCTCAGAGGTTGTGTAAATGGGTGGCTAGTACCATCCATCTCTGTTATGAGCTGTTGGGAAAGCCTCTCCCAGCCAGGGTTCGGGCCCAGTCAACCAGGGCAGTGGCAGCATCCTCCGCTTTCTTGAATGGAATGCCTTTGGAGGATGTCTGCAAGGCTGCCGTTTGGTCCCAACCAATGACCTTTATCAAACATTACAGGCTGGATGTCAGGGCCAAACGGGATACAGCCTTTGGAAGGGCAGTATTAATCTCAGGATTGCACTGATTACATTGTTATGTGCTCTCAGAATTGCTTACACCTGTGGTTTTGAAATCCTTAACTATGTGCTGTCTTATAACCTCTACATTAGGGTTTTTGTTCCCTATTGCTTATTTGTTCGCCTGCGCTGCTTGCAGGTAATCATGAGTTATGTGCGGATACCTCATGTTTATTGATAAATCTGTTAGGCCCTGTCTGGCCTCTACTTGACCTGATATCTGAATTGCATTAGCTACTAGGTACCATGTGCCTTACTTTGCTCAGGATTTATTGTTCAAGTCCTCAGTCTCGGTTTAAGGTTTGTCACAAAGAATGATTGACACGAAGGTTTGGTTCTAGAGTTTATTGTTAATAAACCAATTCTGTTTGAACTTCAACTTGTCTCAGGACACTCCCTCCGCCGCTGACCTAAGCTTGTCAGTCTCAACCCGTTTGTATGATTCGCAGAGACCACGAAGAAGAAGGACAGGTTGCTTACCTGTAACAGTATTTCTTCGAGTGGTCATCTGCAAATACATACAAATCCCACCCGTCCGTCCCCTCAGTGTCCTGCTCTTGATTGGCTTATTCTCATAGCGCCTATGCGGCGTAAAAAGTGCGTAAGTGGGGAAAAGAGTGGGAAGCAGAGGCTTTATAATGGGTGGGTGGGGTTACTGCCCAAAAGTTTCCTTATGTTGCAAAGTGTACTTTGCCCAGAGATTCTAGAAGTTTCCGAACAGACTGCGCAGGCGCAGTGAAAATGAAATTATATGTATTCGTAGATGACCACGAAGAAGCAATACTGCGACAGGTCAGCAACCTGTCCTTATTATAATTCATAATTTATTACAGTTTATTTATTAATTTGCAAATACAGCAAATAAAATAAATGTTCTAGCCAACGACTAGTAAATAAGAAATGAAAATAATGTCCCCCCCAACCATGTAAATAATAAAGAAACATTGCACCCACGAAATAAACAAATAATAACCGAAATGAATATTGGACTGACCAATGATGTCAATCATCAATGAAATAAAAATTGCACCTAGCAACTAAATAAATCCTAAAATCAATGAATGTTCCCCCCTGCAACTATGCAAATAGTAAATGAGAAAAGGGTGGCAGAAAGCAAGTCAATATAGAATAAAGGAAGTAAGCATTTCGTTCACCAACTAAATCTAAGCCAATAATAAAATAAATATGGCACCCTCTTAACACCTAAACCACAAATAAAGTAAAGTTTGCCCCCACTAAGTAAATGATATAATGATCTAGTAAGTGAATAATGTTTTTATTATTATTTTATTCTTTATTTTAATTTATATTTTATATTTATATTTAATGTATGTTTTATACAGTAAAATAAAATTAAAATAAAAAAAAATTTAAAATAAAATTTAAAAAAGTATTTTAAAACAATTAAAGTTCCTCTTTTCTAAGCAGGTTTCTTTTTGTAAAAGCCCAAACCGGGATCGAACTGGCTTCCTAAGACTCCAAGGGCGGACCTTTAGCTTCATGCGCCACCGTCGGCGAAGGGGCGGGGCCCTTCTCTGGGTCTACTTGAATTCTCTGATGTTTGTTCCGTCACTGGGAGGCAGCGCCTCGTTTCTTGCTATCTATCGCCCTCCTGTGTCCGCACTGAGGCATTGCACCATGAAGGGAAATCACTCTGTCGAATGGAGGAACCGGGAGGATTAAGGGAAGGAGCAGCAGCCAATGGAAGTAAAGGGCTTCGCAGAGGGCCTAGGAGCTTCCCGGCGCCCCCCGGTGTCTGTACAGAGGAATGACACCTCGAAATAAAAGGATATGAAATAACAACAACAACAGCTTTCAGGTTCTGGAAAGATAGAAGGGAGATGATGATGTGGAAGGAATCAGTGTTCAGGCCTCAGAGAGTCAGTATAGCCATGCCAGTTGAAGGATTCTGGGACTTCTAGTCCTTCCAAAAATAAGGAATTTCCTGAGTTCTGTAATCTTATACCCTCAAGTAGCTCCTTCATTCCAGCCTTGCATGAGCTTCCCAGCCGCCAGGGAGGCTCTCCTGGCACGACCATCGGCCCACCCATCAGCACCTCCATTTTAAGTTTGGGCCCCAGACTGAGGGAGGATGCTCCCCTCTTGCCCCCAAATGCATGGCCTGCCTGGGGGCTGAGGTCTTCTGGAGGGCCCCCTGTGTCCAACCTGGCAGGGACGGCATGCCAATGCAGACAGCATTCTCTGTTGGAACTCCTTGGGACGGGTGGTCTCTTCAGCTGTATAAGTCTATGATTCTATGATTCTAATCTGAAGTGTATCATAGCAACATAGAAAGACATTCTTTGCCGTAAAAATGGCGAGTGGCAGAGGATACGAAAGAGGAAGGATGTTTTACGTCCTTTCTGACGGATCTAGAGCGTATAAGCCAAAATTTCCAAGGAAACTTTCTCCGATACGTCAGACTGGTGTAACTTCAAAGGTTGGTAATCATTCTGAGTTTCAAGGTCTCCCGCTCTGCAATGCTAGAACTGTGAGCATTGAAGGGAAAATAGACATAGACAAACTGTAAGAGGCTTCTGTTCTCCTCTGTGAGAATAAACGGGTGGGACATGGAAAATGTGGCCATCAAAATGGCCACGTGGTCATTTGATGAGTGGATCTGTGGTATCCGCTCAACCAGAATTTGCCAGTGTGCAAATCGACCTCCACCGTAGGGTTCCCCCGAGAGTCGAGGCTCTCACGGGCAAGGATCTTCTGGATGGACATGGCTGGGGGCGATGGTCTTGTTGATGTACTCCACGGCTTTCAACACCCCTATATAGACAGACAGATGGAGGGAGGGAGGAGTGGGTGGATGGATGGGTGGATGAAGGGGAGCAATGGCAGCCCCTTCCCACGGTCACAGTCCTGCCCAAGGACCAGCTTCTATCCTGGCCGGGGGGGGGGGGGGGCACAGAAGGACTGAAACAGGGTGAATGAGCCAGAAGGTGGACTTAGTGGGCCAACTGGGAGATGTCAGAGACTCCCTGATCAAAACAAGTGGCAGAGAGTGAGGCAGACAGAGCCAGTGGGGCAGATTTGAGGAGAGGGAGATGGTGGGAAGCAGGAGCATCCCACAGAAATGGGGAGGGCACCTGGCCAGGACTCCCTGGCCTTATCCAAAGGCCCCAGCCACCATGGGGAAGCCAGAGATGGTGAGGTTTGGTGGGGAGGAGGCTTGCCTCTTCCTGGAGACAAGCTGTGCTCCAGAGTCAGACAAGGAGGGGTCCTCCAAGTGTTCCCCCACCACCACCCCCAAGATTTAAACAAAGCCCTTCCTAAAGCCACTCATGAGAGCCACTGCTACACAATCCAGCAACCAAGAGGGCCACAAGCCTGTTCCCCATTTCCAGAGATGTACCTTTGGAGCAGGGGAAAGGAGGGCATTGCACCCCCATAAGGATTCTTCCCTCCCCAGAGAAATCTCCCACCAGTTCCCCACATCTCCAGCACTGCAGCACTGTGGAACTTCAGCTGAGCCTTGAGAACCACCATGGAGGCATGCAAAGAAAGGCAAAGGGTTTCCAAGGGGATGCAAAGGTGGCAAGGAGAAGAGGCGTTCCAGGTGGGAAGGAGTTTCAAGGTCTCCCGCTCTGCAATGCTAGAACTGTGAGCATTGAAGGGAAATTACATAGTGGCAGTTGGGGGGGGGGAGCAAAGCTCTTATGGGGGGCTAATGTGCTCCTTTGGCTTCCCCACAGCTATACCCCTGAGTGAGGTTTCTTTTGAGGAGAAAGGAAGGAGTTTGTTCATGCTGCAGCCTCTCTTTGCCAGCACTCAGGCACCTACATTTCCAAGAAAGGCCCCCTCCTGGTCCCAGGGCCCTTTCCTCTCATCGTCCTCCTCCTCCAACCTGACCTCTGACCCTGGTGCAGCCCAGCCCACCCCCCACCCGGGGCATCTGCCAGGAAGCCCTTCCATGCAGCCCATCAGGTGGGTCTGGACCCTCTCACCTTTGCCCAGGTAGCGGGCCTTGTCTCCATCCCGGAGTTCCAGGGCCTCATAGATGCCGGTGGAGGCGCCACTGGGCACGGCTGCCCGGAAGCGGCCTGGCAGGGAGAGAAAAGGGTCAACGGGGCACCTTGACTGACCTCCAAGGAAACAAACAGATTTCCACCCACCCCTTAAAACCAGGAGGACAAAACCCACATGCTCTCTGGCCTGCACTCACCTTTGCCAGTGTGCAAATCGACCTCCACCGTAGGATTCCCCCGAGAGTCGAGGATCTCACGGGCAAGGATCTTCTGGATGGACATGGCTGTGGAAGGAGGGGAGAGGTCAGCAGGGTGACCCACTGCTCCTGGTGGTCAGACTCAACAGAGACCCCAAAGGAACCAGGCCCACCCACTTGCCACCCATGCCCTGGCCCTGGCCCTGCCCTGGAGTGTGCAGGGATCCGTGGCTGAGGAGGGCACCTGGCTGGAAGGCCCACGGCACATGGGCCCAAGATTAAGACTGGGGCTGCCAGGCACAAGGGGCCCAGCAAAGGCCTCCTTGTTTGTCTGGCATCCCATCCGAATGTGAGCAGGGACATTCTGAGTGGCCGCTGGGAGGGAGCTGCCCTGTGGGATGAGAGGGGAAAGGAAGGGGTAGAATCATAGAATCGAATCATAGAGTTGGAAGAGACCCCAAGGGCCATCCAGTCCAATGCCGTTCTGCCATGCAGGAACTCACAATCAAAGCATCCCCAATGACAGATGGCAATCCATTCCTGGCACTCAGTGAGGGAGGGCTGCAACCCAAGCCCCCACCTCATTACCTCTCCTCAGGGACAACTTGTGCTTCATGGAGGAAGGACCCCTGGGTCTCATGTGGGGAGAAAAGTGTGGTTTAAATGAAAGAGATGGAAATGAGGAATCTCCTTCCCTGCGCTCCGCTCTTTGCCCTCCCTTCCTTTGCCTCGTTGGCTTTGAAAGTGGGCTGGCTAGTGGCCACCCCCTCACATCCATATGGCAGCAGCAAATTCCGCGCACTGATTGTGCCTGAGGTGTGCAAATGCCAAGACTGCTTCCTTTTTTGCCCATCCTGAACCAACGTCAGCTTTGCTGGGCAACCGGCCCATTTGGACGCCCCTCTGTAATCCTGACCTTCAACACACCTGGAATTCCTTCCCCCTCGGAGCCTCATCTCGACCCTACTAATCTATTTTTAACAGGAGAGGGATACTGAACAGATGCCAACTTCACCCACTCTTTTGAACCTTGTCTTTTTGGTGTGTGTTTTATATATCCTCAGCAGTGTGGCAAAGGGATACTCGGTTAGAAAGCCCTCCGCCTTCCAGGGATTAGGTCCCTTCTCAAGGATCCTGAGGCTGGTCTGTCCTGACCACCATCTTGAGGGGGACCTCTTCTTCCATTGCAGACAATACAACCTCCATTCCTTCTCCTTTATTTCAGTTTGTCTATCTTTAATGCAATGATTTAATACGAATATGTTTCAGGTGGAAGTGGATAGCTGCATCACCACTGAGGAACGTGGGGAATTGTATGACAAGCATCCAAGGAACATGATGTCTTTGGTTCAGCGCCGGGAACAACTCCGTTCAGTATCTGAGGTAAGTTCAAGATTGGCCTCCTTGAAGTTGGTGGCCCCCACGGGCAAGATCATGAACTCCTGCATTGCCAGCTTGTTCCCAACGTTGAAGGCCTGGGGAGTTTGGGGGAAGGAAAGTGTTATGATCCAGTGCCAAGCTGGTGGTTTCCCATTCAATGCCTCCCAATGCCCTCGTGCCCTGCTTTGGGGGTGCTTCCCCCATCTGCTGGCCTCCTCCATCCTTCCTGGGAAGACACCTTTGCTGACAGGCAGGACACAGCCTGCTCCCTCTGTAGCCCCCCCCCCCCCAAAAGCCCAAGGCCTTGGTTGCCCTCTCCTTTGAGGAACCAGGGCCCAGCCCCTCCTGTTCCAAGACCCAGGCCCCTTCCCCACCTTCCCCTGTGCCCTTCCCCTGTGTAAACACCCCCATCTCAAGCACTGCAAAGTCACTCACAGGGACAGGCAGGATGAGCTCCTTATTCCCGACCAGGTCAGCAATGTGGCGATAGAGGGGGACCCCCTTCTCGGCCGCACCAGCCTTACAAACAGCCAGGGAGACCCCCAGGATGGCGTTGGCCCCAAACTTGGCTGTGAGAAGGAAAGGCAGAATAAAAGTGAGGCACCGGGGGCCAGCATGGCCCAGGGGTCCCTTCCCTCCCCTTCCTCCCAAGAAAGGCTCTGCTTACACTTGTTCTCTGTCCCGTCCAAGTCAATCATGATTTTGTCAATCTTCTCCTGCTCAACGACACTGATTTTCTAGCAGAGGGGAGAGAAAAGGAGCGGAGGTCTGTCAGTCGGTCTGTCTATCTCTGGGTTTTATTTTCCAGAAAAAGCCAAATCCCAGCTTGCGGCTTAAATCTGTCACAAAACTTGGAAACCTGCTGAGATTCATATTTTGTGCTTGAAATTCAGAACTAGGGAAATTGAAAATCAGTCCAAAGAGTTGTTGATGCAAGAGATACGATGAGAAATGTTGACTAGCCATGGCAAATTCAATTTTCTTGATCCATTCTCCCCCTCCATTAATAGACCAAGGACTGGATGCTGTCTGGTATTTTCAGCATGGAGCGCATGGGGGATGTCTGCTGGACTTCTCTTCCCCAGGTGCTTTCTGGCCGCACCTCTCTCCCCTTCCCCCACAACACCCCACAGAAGGACCTACCCCTGGGAGCCTGGTCTACCCCCTCCTCCTCCTGCTCCCATGTGCTGCCCACATCCTTCTGCCAAACAAGTGGCATTCCAAGAGAGACCTAGCTGCATCTCAGACATTACATAGAGGCAGAACTCCCCTCATTAACAAGTGAAGGGGCTTCTGAGCATGTGATGAGCACCATTTCCCAGCCATAGACAAACTGTAAGAGGCTTCTGTTCTCCTCTGTGAGAATAAACGGGTGGGACATGGAAAATGTGGCCATCAAAATGGCCACGTGGTCATTTGATGAGTGGATCTGTGGTATCCGCTCAACCAGAATCCCTGCTCTGTACTCGTTTGGAGGAGTTGGTCTGGTTTGGCCTGAGCCACTGTGACCTATTGTGTCCTGGAGAGGACCTGCTTGTGGGCTGGTGATGGGGAGATGTCAGATGGGTTCCCAAGATGGGGAAGAAGGGCACCCAGGGAGCCTCGTACATGTCCTGTTCCCTCCCACCCCCCCACTTATCCCAGCCGCTGCGGGGTCCCTCCCCCCCCGAAGCTCACCTTTTCAATCAGGGCTGGGGTGATGGTCTTGTTGATGTACTCCACGGCTTTCAACACCCCTATATAGACAGACAGATGGAGGGAGGGAGGAGTGGGTGGATGGATGGGTGGATGAAGGGGAGCAATGGCAGCCCCTTCCCACGGTCACAGTCCTGCCCAAGGACCAGCTTCTATCCTGGCCGGGGGGGGGGGGGGGCACAGAAGGACTGAAACAGGGTGAATGAGCCAGAAGGTGGACTTAGTGGGCCAACTGGGAGATGTCAGAGACTCCCTGATCAAAACAAGTGGCAGAGAGTGAGGCAGACAGAGCCAGTGGGGCAGATTTGAGGAGAGGGAGATGGTGGGAAGCAGGAGCATCCCACAGAAATGGGGAGGGCACCTGGCCAGGACTCCCTGGCCTTATCCAAAGGCCCCAGCCACCATGGGGAAGCCAGAGATGGTGAGGTTTGGTGGGGAGGAGGCTTGCCTCTTCCTGGAGACAAGCTGTGCTCCAGAGTCAGACAAGGAGGGGTCCTCCAAGTGTTCCCCCACCACCACCCCCAAGATTTAAACAAAGCCCTTCCTAAAGCCACTCATGAGAGCCACTGCTACACAATCCAGCAACCAAGAGGGCCACAAGCCTGTTCCCCATTTCCAGAGATGTACCTTTGGAGCAGGGGAAAGGAGGGCATTGCACCCCCATAAGGATTCTTCCCTCCCCAGAGAAATCTCCCACCAGTTCCCCACATCTCCAGCACTGCAGCACTGTGGAACTTCAGCTGAGCCTTGAGAACCACCATGGAGGCATGCAAAGAAAGGCAAAGGGTTTCCAAGGGGATGCAAAGGTGGCAAGGAGAAGAGGCGTTCCAGGTGGGAAGGAGTTTCAAGGTCTCCCGCTCTGCAATGCTAGAACTGTGAGCATTGAAGGGAAATTACATAGTGGCAGTTGGGGGGGGGGAGCAAAGCTCTTATGGGGGGCTAATGTGCTCCTTTGGCTTCCCCACAGCTATACCCCTGAGTGAGGTTTCTTTTGAGGAGAAAGGAAGGAGTTTGTTCATGCTGCAGCCTCTCTTTGCCAGCACTCAGGCACCTACATTTCCAAGAAAGGCCCCCTCCTGGTCCCAGGGCCCTTTCCTCTCATCGTCCTCCTCCTCCAACCTGACCTCTGACCCTGGTGCAGCCCAGCCCACCCCCCACCCGGGGCATCTGCCAGGAAGCCCTTCCATGCAGCCCATCAGGTGGGTCTGGACCCTCTCACCTTTGCCCAGGTAGCGGGCCTTGTCTCCATCCCGGAGTTCCAGGGCCTCATAGATGCCGGTGGAGGCGCCACTGGGCACGGCTGCCCGGAAGCGGCCTGGCAGGGAGAGAAAAGGGTCAACGGGGCACCTTGACTGACCTCCAAGGAAACAAACAGATTTCCACCCACCCCTTAAAACCAGGAGGACAAAACCCACATGCTCTCTGGCCTGCACTCACCTTTGCCAGTGTGCAAATCGACCTCCACCGTAGGATTCCCCCGAGAGTCGAGGATCTCACGGGCAAGGATCTTCTGGATGGACATGGCTGTGGAAGGAGGGGAGAGGTCAGCAGGGTGACCCACTGCTCCTGGTGGTCAGACTCAACAGAGACCCCAAAGGAACCAGGCCCACCCACTTGCCACCCATGCCCTGGCCCTGGCCCTGCCCTGGAGTGTGCAGGGATCCGTGGCTGAGGAGGGCACCTGGCTGGAAGGCCCACGGCACATGGGCCCAAGATTAAGACTGGGGCTGCCAGGCACAAGGGGCCCAGCAAAGGCCTCCTTGTTTGTCTGGCATCCCATCCGAATGTGAGCAGGGACATTCTGAGTGGCCGCTGGGAGGGAGCTGCCCTGTGGGATGAGAGGGGAAAGGAAGGGGTAGAATCATAGAATCGAATCATAGAGTTGGAAGAGACCCCAAGGGCCATCCAGTCCAATGCCGTTCTGCCATGCAGGAACTCACAATCAAAGCATCCCCAATGACAGATGGCAATCCATTCCTGGCACTCAGTGAGGGAGGGCTGCAACCCAAGCCCCCACCTCATTACCTCTCCTCAGGGACAACTTGTGCTTCATGGAGGAAGGACCCCTGGGTCTCATGTGGGGAGAAAAGTGTGGTTTAAATGAAAGAGATGGAAATGAGGAATCTCCTTCCCTGCGCTCCGCTCTTTGCCCTCCCTTCCTTTGCCTCGTTGGCTTTGAAAGTGGGCTGGCTAGTGGCCACCCCCTCACATCCATATGGCAGCAGCAAATTCCGCGCACTGATTGTGCCTGAGGTGTGCAAATGCCAAGACTGCTTCCTTTTTTGCCCATCCTGAACCAACGTCAGCTTTGCTGGGCAACCGGCCCATTTGGACGCCCCTCTGTAATCCTGACCTTCAACACACCTGGAATTCCTTCCCCCTCGGAGCCTCATCTCGACCCTACTAATCTATTTTTAACAGGAGAGGGATACTGAACAGATGCCAACTTCACCCACTCTTTTGAACCTTGTCTTTTTGGTGTGTGTTTTATATATCCTCAGCAGTGTGGCAAAGGGATACTCGGTTAGAAAGCCCTCCGCCTTCCAGGGATTAGGTCCCTTCTCAAGGATCCTGAGGCTGGTCTGTCCTGACCACCATCTTGAGGGGGACCTCTTCTTCCATTGCAGACAATACAACCTCCATTCCTTCTCCTTTATTTCAGTTTGTCTATCTTTAATGCAATGATTTAATACGAATATGTTTCAGGTGGAAGTGGATAGCTGCATCACCACTGAGGAACGTGGGGAATTGTATGACAAGCATCCAAGGAACATGATGTCTTTGGTTCAGCGCCGGGAACAACTCCGTTCAGTATCTGAGGTAAGTTCAAGATTGGCCTCCTTGAAGTTGGTGGCCCCCACGGGCAAGATCATGAACTCCTGCATTGCCAGCTTGTTCCCAACGTTGAAGGCCTGGGGAGTTTGGGGGAAGGAAAGTGTTATGATCCAGTGCCAAGCTGGTGGTTTCCCATTCAATGCCTCCCAATGCCCTCGTGCCCTGCTTTGGGGGTGCTTCCCCCATCTGCTGGCCTCCTCCATCCTTCCTGGGAAGACACCTTTGCTGACAGGCAGGACACAGCCTGCTCCCTCTGTAGCCCCCCCCCCCCCAAAAGCCCAAGGCCTTGGTTGCCCTCTCCTTTGAGGAACCAGGGCCCAGCCCCTCCTGTTCCAAGACCCAGGCCCCTTCCCCACCTTCCCCTGTGCCCTTCCCCTGTGTAAACACCCCCATCTCAAGCACTGCAAAGTCACTCACAGGGACAGGCAGGATGAGCTCCTTATTCCCGACCAGGTCAGCAATGTGGCGATAGAGGGGGACCCCCTTCTCGGCCGCACCAGCCTTACAAACAGCCAGGGAGACCCCCAGGATGGCGTTGGCCCCAAACTTGGCTGTGAGAAGGAAAGGCAGAATAAAAGTGAGGCACCGGGGGCCAGCATGGCCCAGGGGTCCCTTCCCTCCCCTTCCTCCCAAGAAAGGCTCTGCTTACACTTGTTCTCTGTCCCGTCCAAGTCAATCATGATTTTGTCAATCTTCTCCTGCTCAACGACACTGATTTTCTAGCAGAGGGGAGAGAAAAGGAGCGGAGGTCTGTCAGTCGGTCTGTCTATCTCTGGGTTTTATTTTCCAGAAAAAGCCAAATCCCAGCTTGCGGCTTAAATCTGTCACAAAACTTGGAAACCTGCTGAGATTCATATTTTGTGCTTGAAATTCAGAACTAGGGAAATTGAAAATCAGTCCAAAGAGTTGTTGATGCAAGAGATACGATGAGAAATGTTGACTAGCCATGGCAAATTCAATTTTCTTGATCCATTCTCCCCCTCCATTAATAGACCAAGGACTGGATGCTGTCTGGTATTTTCAGCATGGAGCGCATGGGGGATGTCTGCTGGACTTCTCTTCCCCAGGTGCTTTCTGGCCGCACCTCTCTCCCCTTCCCCCACAACACCCCACAGAAGGACCTACCCCTGGGAGCCTGGTCTACCCCCTCCTCCTCCTGCTCCCATGTGCTGCCCACATCCTTCTGCCAAACAAGTGGCATTCCAAGAGAGACCTAGCTGCATCTCAGACATTACATAGAGGCAGAACTCCCCTCATTAACAAGTGAAGGGGCTTCTGAGCATGTGATGAGCACCATTTCCCAGCCATAGACAAACTGTAAGAGGCTTCTGTTCTCCTCTGTGAGAATAAACGGGTGGGACATGGAAAATGTGGCCATCAAAATGGCCACGTGGTCATTTGATGAGTGGATCTGTGGTATCCGCTCAACCAGAATCCCTGCTCTGTACTCGTTTGGAGGAGTTGGTCTGGTTTGGCCTGAGCCACTGTGACCTATTGTGTCCTGGAGAGGACCTGCTTGTGGGCTGGTGATGGGGAGATGTCAGATGGGTTCCCAAGATGGGGAAGAAGGGCACCCAGTGAGCCTCATACATGTCCTGTATATATTGATGTGTGTGTGTGTGTGTGTATGCACATGTATGATTTCACATGCTCTGTTCATACCTTGGCATGTATGTGTATGTATATAATATTGTAACTAAATTTTCTCTGTGTGTGTTTGTGTGTGTGTATATATAACACAGAGAGCTATGTATTCCCTGGATCTGTGTGGATCTGTGTGACTGTGTGTGTGTGTGTGTGTATACACACATATATATATATATGGAGATATATATGATTACATTAACTCTAGACCACAAGAGTCATTCAACCCTGCATTTAAATCAAAGCATCTCATTAACAGATGGCCATCCAGCCTCTGCTTAAAGACCTCCAAGGAAGGAGACTCCACTCCGAGGGAGTTTGTTCCACTGTTGAACAGCCCTTACTCTCAGGAAGTTCTTCCTAATGTTGAGGTGGAATCTCTTTTCCTGCAGCTTGCATCCATTGCTCCATTGTGTCCTAGTCTCTGGAGCAGCTGAAAACAAGCTTGCTCCCTCCTCAATATGACATCCCTTCAATTATTTAAACAGGGCTATCATATCACCTCTTAACCTTCTCTTCTCCAGGCGAAACATCCCCAGCTCCCTGAGTCGTTTATGATTTCCAGACTTTTCAGATGCTAGGACCGAGCAATGTCAGGGGTGCTTTGATTTGGATTTCCTGCATGGCAGAATGGGATTGGACTGGATGGCCCTTGCAGTCTCTTCCAACTATGATTCTATGATTCTAAGCATTTAATGTAGTTTTAAGCCATTATAATAAAATGTGAACCTTCTTTTTTAGGTTGCAAGCTTGACAGCTGAAAACGAATCTCTGAGGAACCATGTGATTCATCTGAAAAGACTGATCAGAGACTTGATTCAAAAGGTAATAGTATTTTCATGGCCAGCATCCTTGGGGGGAGTGGACAGAAGCCTAATTCTCTTTAAGTGCTGGGTGAGGCATTCTAGTTCACCTTTTCCAAGAGGAAAGCTGGTTTTCTCTCTCCATGTGCTTTGGTGAGATCTGACCTTTTTAAACTTGGGATATTGTTGTAGATCTTGGGGGGAGTGGACAGAAGCCTAATTCTCTTTAAGTCCTGGGTGAGGCATGCGCCTAACGGCGCGCGAATTATTTATTTTTATTTTTTAAAAAATTGTTATATAGTCAAGGAGGGTTTGGAGTAAATAGAAGCTGGCCTGGGAACATTGTTAGAGGGGGCCCTTTAACCTTCCACATTTTCTTTTCCCTTTTCCTTAAGGGGCTTGTGGCTATTTCTGCTCAGAGGAAGTGAGTCAGAGACTTGGCTCTGAAAGGAGCTAGTCTACATAACTATAAGGCCAGTGAATTGAACTCAAGGACAGAGTTTGGGGACAAAGGCCAAGCCATCAGGGGGTCTTTACACTGGTGTTTAGCAGGGGAAACCCACAGTTTTGTTCAGAGCTTCCTTAAGACTTCTCAATATGGACACTGAATGCCCTACTGCAGTCACCTGCAACACCTGTGGGATGTTTGTCTTCTTGCCTAGGGATATGGGGAACTTTACCTGCCCCAAGTGCAAGTTGGTAGCCCTCTTAGAAGAGAAAGTACAGCAGCTGGAGGCCCAGGTCGCTACACTTCAGCATCTTAGGGAGCAAGAGGTTTTTCTGACCAGAAGAGACCAGATGGTCCTGGACAGGAAAGACACAGAGGAAGTTGCTGGGGAGGAGGAGGTCACTTCACACACAACAGAAGGAGATACTTGGAGGAAAGTCACACACAGAAGTAGGGAAACCAGGGAACATTCTGTAAGCTTACAGCTACAGAATCGATTTCAATCTCTCTCTGCTATCAGGGATGATGAGGAACAGCAACAGGGACAGACCTCAGGGACAGAACAGGGGACCCAGAAAGCTCCACCAAAGGGAACGGCCGCTGCTAAGCCTCGGAGGAGGCGTGTGGTGGTCATCGGGGACTCTTTGCTGAGAGGCACTGAAGCAGTGGTTTGTGGGCCTGACAAGATGTCTTGGGAGGTGTGCTGTCTCCCTGGGGCAAAGATCCGTGATGTGACAGAGAGGCTGACAAGACTTGTCAAGCCTACTGACCATTATCCCTTTCTTTTGGTCCATGTGGGAACCAATGATACTGCAAGGCATAGCCTTCAGAATATCATAAGGGATTATGAGGCTTTGGGTAGGAAGCTGAAAGAGGTGGATGCACAGGTTGTCATCTCCTCTCTTCTCCCAGTCGAAGGGCATGGTCCAGGAAGGGAGAAGAAACTGGCTCCGCAGATGGTGTCGCCAAGAACGATTTGGATTCTTGGACCATGGGCTGCAGTTCCATGAGGAGGGACTTCTGGCAAGGGATGGGTTGCATCTCACGCCAGTTGGCAGAAACGTTTTTGCCAATAGCCTCAAGAATTTGATCAGGAGGGCTTTAAACTGAGTTATGTGGGGGAGGGAGACAGTATTCGGGAAGGCAAAAGGGCTGGAGAAGATAGTCAAACTGACAGGGAACAAGACAAACAGTGCAAGGACCCAACAGTGGGAGGCAAAGGAACTTGCACAGGCAGCAAGTAAAGGGAACACATGGTCTTAGATGCCTCTACACTAATGCACAGAGTATGGGAAATAAGCACGATGAACTCGAACTCCTAGTACAACAAAGCAAATATGATATAACAGGCATCACTGAAACCTGGTGGGATGAGTCTCATGATTGGAAAGTGGAAATAGAGGGGTATAACCTTTTTAAGAGAAACAGGCCAAACAGGAAAGGAGGAGGAATAGCACTATATGTCAGAGATATTTACACCAGTGAAGAGATCCTGGACATCAATCCTGGAAGCCAGGTGGAGAGCATCTGGATAAGAATCAAAGGGGAGGGAAACAACAAGGGTGTTATGGTGGGAGTCTACTACAGACCCCCCCAATCAAATGGAGGAATTGGATGATGCCTTTCTAGAACAGGTGACCACACACTCAGAAAGGAGAGATGTAGTAGTGATGGGTGACTTCAACTACCCTGATATTTGCTGGAAGTCAAACTCAGCCAAATCCTCAAGGCCTAGTAAATTCCTCACTTGCCTGGAAGACAATTTCATGGTCCAAAAGGTGGAAGAGGCAACAAGGGGGTCAGCTATTTTAGATCTGATCCTAACCAACAAGGATGACTTGGTTAATGGGGTGCAAGTGGTGGGATCCTTAGGTGGAAGTGACCATGTTCTCCTGGAGTTTGTTGTACAATGGAAAGGAGAAGCCTGGCAGAGTCAGACACGCATCCTAGACTTTAGGAGAGCGGATTTCAGTAAACTTAGAGAAATACTGGGGGCGATCCCATGGTCAACTATAGTAAAAGAGAAGGGCGCTCAAGATGGATGGGAGTTTCTCAAAAGGGAGATACTGAAGGCACAATTTCAAACAGTTCCAGTGAGAAAGAAAAACGGGAGAAGTCTCAAGAAACAAGGATGGATGACTAAGGAACTTTCAACGGAGATGAGTTTGAAACGGAAGATGTATAAGAAATGGAAAAAGGAGGAAATCACGAAAAAGGAATTCAAAGAAATAGCAGGCATTTGTAGGGTAAAGTCAGAAAAGCTAAAGCGCAGAATGAACTCAGTCTTTCCAGAGAGGTTAAGAACAATAAAAAGGGCTTTTTTGGATATGTCCGCAGCAAAAGGAAGAAGAAGGAAACGGTAGGGCCACTGCATGGAGAAGATGGCAAAATGCTAACAGAAGACAGAGAAAAGGCAGAATTACTCAAGACCTTCTTTGCCTCCGTCTTCTCAGAAAAGGCAAAGGGGCTCAACCTGAGGATAATGGAGCAGAGGACAGAATAGGGGCATTTCAGCTCAGAATAAGTAAAGAGATAGTAGAGGAATACCTTATTAATCTAAATGAATTTAAGTCTCCGGGACCAGATGAACTCCATCCAAGGATATTAAAAGAGCTGGCAAATGTAATATCGGAGCCATTGGCAATAATAGTCTTTGAGGACTCCTGGAGAACAGGAGAAGTCCCAGCCGACTGGAGGAGGGCAAACGTTGTCCCCATCTTCAAAAAGGGGAAGAAAGGGGATCCCAACAATCACCATCCAGTTAGTCTGAGATCAATCCCAGGAAAGATTCTGGAGCAGATCATTAAACAGAGAGTCTGTGAACATCTAGAAGGCAATGCTATCATCACAAAAAGTCAACACGGGTTTCAGAGAAAGAAGTCATGCCAGACAAACCTGATCTCCTTCTTTGATAAAAAATCACCAGCTTGAAAGATGAAGGGAATGCTGTGGATGCAGTATATCTTGATTTCAGTAAGGCCTTTGACAAGGTTTCCCATGACATTCTTGCAAACAAGCTTGGAAAAGGTGGGCTAGACAAGGCAACTGTTAAGTGGATTTGTAACTGGTTGACCGGACGAACCCAAAGGGTGCTCAGCAGTGGCACCTTTTCGTCCTGGAGAGAAGTGACCAGTGGGGTCCCACAGGGCTCTGTCCTGGGCCCAGTGCTATTCAACATCTTTATCAATGACTTGGAGGACAAAATTGGGAGCATACTTATCAAATTTGCAGATGACACCAAATTAGGGGGAATAGGTAATACTCCAGAGGACAAGATCAAAATTCAAAATGACCTGAATAGACTAGAAAGCTGGGCCACAGCTAACAAAATGAACTTCAACAGGGAGAAATGTAAGGTACTGCACTTAGGGCAGAAAAATAAAATGCACAGATATAGGATGGGAGACACCTGGCTTAAGGAGACAACATGGGAAAGGGACCTAGGAGTCCAAGTAGACCACAAGTTGAACATGAGTCAACAGTGCGATGCAGCAGCTAACAAGGCCAATGCGATATTAGGGTGCATTAATAGAAGTATAGTGTCTAGATCAAGGGAAGTAATAGTGCCACTGTATTCTGCTCTGGTCAGGCCCCACCTGGAATATTGAGTCCAGTTCTGGGCACCACAATTCAAAAAGGACATTGAGAAACTGGAGCCATGGGTCCAAAGGAGGGCGACTAAAATGGTGAAGGGCCTGGAAACCTTGCCCTATGAGGAATGACTTAGGGAGCTGGGGATATTTAGCCTGGAGAAAAGAAGGTTAAGGGGTGATATGATAGCTCTGTTTAAATATTGGAAGGGATGTCATATTGAGGAGAGAGCAAGCTTGTTTTCTGCTGCTCCAGAGAATAGGACCCGGAGCAACGGATGCAAGCTGCAGGAAAGGAGATTCCACCTCAACATTAGGAAGAACTTCCTGAGAGTAAGGGCTGTTCAACAGTGGAACAAACTCCCTCAGAGTGTAGTGGAGTCTCCTTCCTTGGAGGTCTTTAAACAGAGGCTGGATGGCCATCTGTCGGGGATGCTTTGATTGTGATTTCCTGCATGGCAGAATGGGGTTGGACTGGATGGCCCTTGAGGTCTCTTCCAACTCTATGATTCTATGATTCTATGAGTTTTATACCTGACGTGTATTTCAATCTCATACACAGCCTACCTTTGATACCAAAAATCCCGAAGATGTGAATTGTGTAAGTACACTATCCTTTCCTTTCCAGACTGACTGCTTTGCCCTACTTAACTCACTGCTTCTTGCCTGCAAGGACGTAGTTAAGGGGGAGGGGTTTCAGGGGTCCGGACCCCCCCCTCAAGAGGAAGAGAGAAAAGGTGCTTGTTGGCGCATGCGCGCACACACGCATGCACACCCCCAATGCAACACTAGGGAGAGCGCCACTTGCTCTCCTCTCGGCTTCAGGAGGAGCAGAAGTGGCGCCCTGGCCCCTGACGTTTGTTTGGGACTGTGCTCGTAGCACCTTTCCTCTCCTCCGGACACTTCCCTTTCAGGATTCTGAAATTGGGAGTCCCAATGTAGCCCCCCTTTGCCTCTGGCTGCCCCCTCCTTGCCTCTGTCGCCTTGACCCCTTCAAGCAGCCGAAGCCCCTCAGACTGTTGACCCCAGGGTCTCTCTGGCGCAACCTTTGTGACAGCAGCAGTGGGGTCATCACGGCCATCACACTCACACAGAGCCCACTCCCATGGGTTGCCATGGGGGGGGGCTGATGAAGGCTTGTCCCTTGAGAGGCCATATCCCCCCCAAAAGGACCCCTAAGTCCTGGGCCACCAGCATCCCCCACTCCCCAAATCTACCAATCCCCTCCATCTCTTCCACTTTGGCCAACAGCCCCCACCCCATTTGTCCCCCCCAGCCAATATTTTATTGACCATTGGCCATACTTCTTTTCCCCTTCTCCAGAGATGACCCCCTGCCACCAAGGCCACTCTTGGGCTCACCAGGCCAACATTTGGAGGTCTCCTGGAAGGTCCCCCAATCCCTAGTTTAACCAAGATACTTGAACCCCCAGCCTTTATTAATTCCAGTAGGGAAGGAGGAAAGTCCAGCTCATCTTCTCTCTCATATAGGCCTCTCTCCCCCTCAAGATGGTGGTCGGAAGGAGGGCTCTTTGTCTTCAGGCAAGGCCTGTTGTTGCTGGCCTGCCTCTCTCTCTCTCTCAAGATGGTGGTCGGAAGGAGGGCTTTTTTCTTCTTCCAGACTGATGTTCTTAACAGAACATCTGTGTGTGGGGCAGATCATATGGGGAGATGCAGGCCCAAGCTAGATATGGTTATTAAGCTGTTATAATAAAATGTAACATTTCTTTCTTATCTTGCAAAGGTTAATAAGGATTTGCATCGCCGCATCCAAAACCTAGAAGATGTCATAAGGGATCTTCTAGATAAGGTAATGTAATGGCATCCATACTTTTGTGGGGGTTTTCGGGCACATCTTACGGACATTTCGCAAGCAGCATCTCTGGCTGGCATTTTTATAGAATACTTTGCCTGGAAAAAGTGTGTTTCTTCTTCGTGGTCTCTGCGAATCATACAAATGGGTTTCACTGCACCTGCGCAGTGCTGTTTGGAAACCTCCACTGACAAGTGGTGGTTTCCCATTCTGCACTGGCAGAAGGGGGTTGGACTAGTTGGCTCTCAGGATCCCTCCCACTCTGTGGCTCCATGCAGGACTCCTTCCACACATGCATGACTTTCTGAGGTCTGAAGCTGTCCCTGTCTGGTTCCCTGAAAGTGAGGACAAGAGCAGGCACTGCTGACCTTTGTGGGCCTTTTAGACGGTGCGCACACCCCACACCCTGCACTAAAGGTAACAGGAGACACAAAGGGAGGTTCTGGTGCAGCTGCCTTTTTATTCAGCCCCCCTAGATGGCATTTGGAGAGGCTCCACAGGTGTACAGTGAGTATGTTCCCATAACAGCCTGAACGAGGGTGAGATTCGGATGGCCCCCAGAGCTGTTCTTGGGGGTGCAAGGCAGGAAGAAGGTTGGGTGATCAGTATCTCCTCCTTCCTTTGGAGGCCGGAGCCTGGGTCTTACTTGGCCAGAGGGTTCCGGAATTTGCACCCAGCAAATTGGGCGTTATTTCCCAGCTCTTCCTCAATCCTGCAAAACAAGAAGACAGGCAGCTGTTCTTAGGCCCAGCCCAGCAGAGGGTTCAGGGTGATGAATGTACAGTTTGGGGGCTTTCCCCCCTCCTCAGCAGCCCCCTGCAAGCCCTGGCTGGAGGGGAGGGGAGGGCTTTTTAAGGACTGCTCACCTCATCAGCTGGTTGTACTTGGCCAGACGCTCCGACCGGCAAGGGGCTCCGGTTTTGATCTATAAAAGAGCACCCAAAGTATTATAAAACCTTGCCCAGTGAGTGGGAGAAGGTGCACTATGAATTAATATGACCAGCAAAGAGAAGGTGCATTAGGATGGTCCCTTGGCTCCAGGTGAACAGTAGCCTCTCACCTGTCCTGTGCAGAGCCCCACCACCAGGTCAGCGATGAAAGTGTCCTCCGTCTCCCCGGAGCGGTGGCTCACCATGACCCCCCAGCCGTTGCTCTGGGCCAGTTTGCAGCTGTGAAAGGGAGCAGGAGAAGCCATCGGAGGGGGCATCAGGAGTACCCCTCCCAGGAGCACACCTCCAAGCCTCCCCAGGCGAGGTGGGCCCACTTGAGAGGCCCCACGTCCCTCTGCCACCCGGCCGGTCACTCACGCCTGGATGGACTCTGTGACAGAGCCGATCTGGTTGACCTTGAGGAGGAGGCAGTTGCAGGCCTTCTGCTCCACGGCCTTCTGGATGCGCTTGGGGTTGGTGACTGTCAGGTCGTCCCCCACAATCTGAATCTGCACCTGGGTCAGGAACTTCTTCCATGTTTCCCAGTCGTCCTGGTCAAAGGGGTCCTCAATGGAAACAACTGGCAGGAGTGAGTGGGGAAGAGTTTAAAAGGTAGCACGTCGTAATGGTCCCTCCCTGGCCTGCTCTGTCCTGGATCCAAACATTGCTTTGAGAGGCAGAGGAGGGCCCCAGGGAGCCTCGGGCATGGGAAGAGTGCTCCTGGCCATATACAGAGTGCTCCCCCACATGGCTGTCAGGTGTCTTTGAGGAAGGCTTGCAGTGCATGAGTCAGGACTGCAAGGCAGGGTTGAGTGCTGTGGGTCTGCTCTGGGTTACAGGCTGAACATTAGAAGCAGGTCTCAAGTGCTGAGCCCTGTGTTCAAAAAGGCCCAGTGGCTTGGAAAGTACTTTTAATGTTCAGAGCTGAAAACGCTGCCTGCAAAGCTGGGTGGGATGAGCGGAGCGTCGGGGTCTCCCTCCCTCAGCCATCCCACTCACCAGGATAGTTCTTGATGAAGCTCTGGTAAAGCTCCCCCAGCTTCTCCCCAGAGATGTAGCGGTTTGGGTCGTCGGGGGACTTGAAGTCCAGGTCATATTTGCCCTTCCGGAAGAACTCAGAGGCTGCCACATCCATGCCAATGACCACCTTGTCTGGGTAGCCAGCCTTCGCAATGGCGGTCTTCAGCAGCTCCAGGGCTGGGGGGGAGGAGAAAAGGAGGGTAAATGAGGAGGGGGCACATGAGTGCCAAGGGCCAGCCCACACTCCCCAGAAACAGCAGTGGCAGCAGTGCTTTTACATTGGATTGGACTTTTTGTGATTGAACTCACAATCAAAGCATTCCCAATGACAGATGGCAATCCATTCCTGGCATTTTTCTAATTTTATTCTTATTATTTTTTTTTTTTTAGGAATTTCACTCGGAGACGTCATAAAAAAATTGATTATAAAATACCTTTTGTCTCCCGCAAGCCACAAAGGACTCTGGAAAAATGTGGCAGTGGTGGGGGGGGGGGGGTGTCTTGGAGGGTAAATAAATATTCTTGGATAGTTATGGCTGACCCTTCTTGTGGGCTGGGAAAGGAAGGGAGTGGGCCTGGAGGAAGTCTGAGGAATAAAAATGGGGGGCAAGGAGGGACAAAGAAGAAAGGGGAAGGGATCCAAGCAGGGAAGGACATGGCAGCCCCAGGACTATCCTTGTCTCACGTTGTGGGGGCTGCCATGTCAGGGTCTTGGCGACCCCCAAACAATGCCCCACAGACAGAGACCCCTTGCTCTAGGACAGCCTCCCTCCCCAGTTCCAGATGGGAAGGGTGGCATCTGCTTCCTGGCTGGCAGAACTCTTCCAGTGCTCAGAGGCAATTAGCTCCAAGGGATTGCATGAGGGCTTGTGGCATTCCAGCAAATTCTGTCCAAAGTGTGCTTTATGCCTGCACCAATTGAGGGCAATAAGGGAGCTTTCCGGGCAAAGGGCATCCATGGGCTTCTGCTCCACAACCTCCCCTTTATAACCTTCAAAGCAAAGTGCCGACCTGCCTATTGTTGAGGGTTTTTAAGTATTAATTCTGCTTAAGCTCAATGTTCACCTTGACTTCCTCCCTCACCTCCACCCCAAATATAGGTGCTGGAAAAACTGGCTATTAAGGCCAGCCTAGGGGCAGAGTTGGAGCATGGCATCCACATGACACATGCCCTGACTCTGCCCCGAGGCCGATAGGATGCCGCACACGGCTCCACATGGTGCGCAGCTTCATGGTGCTCTCCTCTGCCACTGTGTCTGCATGACACAGCACCAAAGGCGTGCGGAAAAGCTGCAGCTCTGGCGCCATTTCCAGGGTGCAAAAAGGAGCCACTTTTTGCAGCTCCTTTTTGCGTTGTGGAAAGCAGAGATCGTGGCCGCAGCATGTAGATGCCACGGCCCTGATCCGGCATTAAAAGGGGCAGCTTTAGGCTGCTCCTTAGGGACAGTCTTCCTTATCTGGAATCTTGAAATCGAAAATACTCCAAAATCCAAAACCGAGAGAGAGGCACCTTTGCTTTCTGAGGGTTCATGTACACAAACTTGGTTTCATGCACAAAACTATCAAAAAGTATTGTGCATGGAATTACCTTCAGGCTATGTGTATAAGGCCAAACTTAAATGCATTTTGTGTCCAGACTTTAGCCCAAGACATCTCACTATGTAGCCACAAATATCCCAAAACCCCAAACGCTTCTGGTCCCCCAAGCATTTTGGAGAAGGGAGGCTCAACCTGGCATAGCCGCTCCAAGCTACCAAAGACCCCAGAGGAAGAGGGGCCCTTGCTGGACCAGGGGGCTCTGGTGGCGTGTGGCATGGCCTTTCAAGGGTCCAAGAGGGCTCCAGGGGCCCTGTCTATTATGGCAACGGGGAGAGAGGAAGGACCCAGGCGTCCCAAGAGGAAGGGAAGGAGGAGGCTGCAGGAGGGAGCCATGCTTGCTGCCTGCCCAGGGTTCCGGAAGGCCTGAGGTCACCGTGGCACCCGGGGAACCCATCAGCTATTTTCCTTCAAAGCGGCATCTGTTTCAGGTACTGGCGAAGTTGGGACGGACAGGATGGGAAGAAAGGGGGGATTGGAGTGGACCCCGTGACCCATCAGGTATTCCTTAGGGTTTCCAGTTAGCCTCCAGTATGGGATACTGGGACTGGGGCGATCCCAGTCACTGGCTGTGGTAGGTTGATATGTTACCTTTCCAGAACGTGGAAATTTCACTTTTTTGGACTGCGATTCCCAGCATAGCTGTCGGGGGGATTCTGGGAGTCACAGTCCAAACGTGTCATTAACCAATTAGTTGTGTTGTTCTGCTTTTGGTTATTCAACCCTTTGCTGGCTTAATAATTTCTTCTCAGCTGAAGGTTTGTTTCTTCTGGGTGGCTTCCATCCAGATCAACATCTTTAAAGCCATCATTAATGCAAAAACTGGGCCAGAAGTAGTAGCCCAAGTTTGAATTTAAAAACAACAGCAACAAACAGAAAAAAGCCATCTGGTTTGAAACCCTGGAGAGGAAGGAGGCTGAGCCACTCTGGGCCACAAGAAGCCCCTTCGTGAGCAAACATCTTCCGAAAGCCTGGGCAAATGGAGGCCTTTAAAAGCCTGGCACTAAAACGGGGTGCTTGCCAATGGGGGGGGGGGGGTGTCACGACTGCAAAATACCCTCTCCATCCCCTCACACCCCCACACACAAAGTGAAACTGGGAGGGAGAGGCTTGGATCTGCTTAAAAAAAAAAAGTGTCCTACATTTGAAAATGTTGTCCTACATTTGTCCCGGTTTGAAGGTCCTGATTTATGGCAACCCTATATAAGAATGTATATCCCCTCCACACACATTTATGCATATATATATATATATATGCTCTCCTCTCCAGAAGAAGTGGGTCTCTTGTAAAGCTAATGAGCCTTAATTGCTAGTCCAAGACCAAAGCGCACACAGAGAAAGACAGACAGATAGTTCAAGAGCAACGCTCCCCTTTGAGATGCAGCCGTTCGAGGGTCTTCACTGCAAACTCCTGCGTCAGGACCAGTGGCTCTCCCATGAGGCAGTGACATCACTGTGATGTCATCCCACTCCGTGGTGATGTCAGAGAGGGCAGCCTGCCTTGGTGTGATGTCATTCTGGCCTCAAAGCAATGACATCATTGGGCATTTCTTCTTCGTGGTCTCTGCGAATCATACAAATGGGTTTCACTGCGCCTGCGCAGTGCTGCTCAGAACCTACTGGAATCACTGGGCAGAGTTCACTCTGCAACATATTGAAACTTTTTGGCGGTAACTCCGCCCACCCGTTATAAGGCCCCTGCCTTCCCGCTCTTTCCCCAGTTCCTTTTTTCCGCCGCGCTAAGCTGCTTCAGAGGAACCTTCGCTTGCTTTGCTTGCTTGGAATCACTTTCGTTTTTGACCTCGGACTGTATCTTGACCATTCTTTGTCTCCCGTCCCTGGTAACTTCGGACTTCGGACTCTTGACCTCGTTTTCGGATCTCCCATCGACTTGGCGACTTTGAAATGCCCGCGGCTTTCAAGAAGTGCGACATTTGCAAGGGCAAGATGCCCGTTCAGGACCCGCACTCCACCTGCCTGCTTTGCCTTGGTCCAAGTCACGACCCCAAGGCCTGCGCACTCTGCAGATCCCTCTCTTCCCAGGCCCGGAAAAACCGTGAGTCCCGGCTTACTTCGGCGATTGCCCTGGGGAAATTGCAAGAAAGGGGTTCGCGGTCTTCTTCTGTCCCGCCTCTGCCGCCCCCCGCTTCATCTTCTCGGGCAAGTGTCTCCAGCGTGGGATCGGGGAGAGCCGCCGTCCCCAGCGTGGTGTGTGTCCCGGCCGGGACTCCTTCCACCACCGCCGATGTGGCCCGTGGCTCCAAACCGCCCAGTGCCACCGACAAACCCTCCAAGCGCCCCCATAAGCCATCGGGGACTGAGGGTACCGAACGGGCCTCCAAGCCAAAGGAGGGATCGGAGGGCCCCCGTTCGAAGGAGGCTGCCAAACCGGAGGTCCATCTCACGCCTTCGTCCTCCAAGGCATCCAAGGGATCACGGCATGCGATGCCTAGCGAGCGCACCGAACCGGTGCAAGGGACAAGGTCCCCGAGGCCTTCGTCATCGACACCGGCTGCTGTCCTCCTGGACCTCCCGGACAACCCATTCTTCCCATCGGAGGAGACTCCTAAGCCTGCGAAGAAGAGGCACCATGACAAGGCTGACCGTGATCCGGCCCTTAAAAAGGCCAAACCCTCCAAGGATCGGCCCACCACCGACCCGCCGAGGGTAAAGGACAAGGAGAGCTCCCACTCCAGACAGGCCCGCGCCTCCGCCTTGCCAGCTCCATACCAGGAGCCGACGCCGGTAGACCAGGGGACCCCGGTTACATCCCTGCCTCCCCGGACCATGGACTTCATCCACGGGACGGATGACGCCGCGCCCCCTCGCTCTCCGGATCATCGGTCTCCTTCCCATCCGGCGACCGATGATGAAGATGATTTGGCCCACATACAGGGTATCCCGGACCTCTTCTACGACGTGCAGTCGCGCCGCTACTACATGTCGGTACCGGAGGACAGAGCCCTGAGGGAGTTCACGAGGCTGAACCCCCACCCCGTAGACCGACCCGACCCGGCCAGATCGGTTCCCACCGTGTCGGTCTACGAGAGGTCATCATCGCCGTCCCGTAGACGCGAGAGGTCGCCGTCTCCACTCCGTACACGCGACAGGTCGCCGTCCTCAACCCGCAGACGCTCCCGATCGTCAGTGGACTTCGCCCGCCCGAGATCCCAGGTCAGGGTGACGGACCCCCTCTCCTCCGACCTGGATTCTGAGGACGAACCGCTGCCACCTTCGGAGGCACCCTCGGACGAGGATGTCCTCTCGGGTTCGGCCTCCCCTCAGAGGATGCACAACCCAGGGCCGTCTTCGCCGTCGGACGACGTCAGGGCCTTCACAGAACACGTGGTCAGGATGTCACGGGCCCTCGACATCGAGCTCGCATCCGCGGGGGACGACGCAGAGGACCCGGTCGAGCGTAGGGTGCATGGACGGGTCCCCACTCCGCCATGCCTTCCTCTCCTTCCCTCTCTCCAGACCATCGTGAAAAGGTCCTGGGATGCTCCGGCCGCCCTATCGGCACCCTCCCGCAAGGTCCAATCCCTCTATAGGGTCGCCCCGGCGAGTTGCTCCTGGTTGGCAGAACACCCCAGACCAAACTCGGCCATTGTGGAGGGAGCTCAGCACAGCTTCGTTCCGAAGCAAGCTACTTCCCCTGTCGACAAAGAGGCAAAGAAAGTCGATGGATTGGCAAAAAAGGTTTATTCGGCTTCGGCTCTTGGGGTCAAGGCCGCCAACTACACCGCCTGCATGGGGGCCTACATCCAGACCCTCATGGAACGGATCTCTCCCGTTGTTCCGGACGTCCCAGATGACATCCAGAGGCAGCTGGTAGAGATCAGAGACGAGGCGCACTCCATCGGAAGCTGGCTAATCACCACTTCCAGGAACATGGCGGACTGCTCCGGGAGATCCATGTCAGCTGCCATGGCTCTTCGGCGCCACGCGTGGCTCAGGGCCTCCGACCTCAACCCGACGGTCAGAGCGGCCATCGAGGACATGCCGCTCGACGGGACCGGCCTCTTCCACGCCGAGACCGACGACCGCCTGAACCGCAAGTTCAGGATGAAGGCGGCGGCGAAGAAGCACGGCATGTCCTCAGCACCGGCTTCTCCGTTCCGGAAGCGACAGCGCCCGTGGCAGCCGCAAGGTCAGTCACAAGGGACCTTCTCCCGGGATCGACAGCCCCAGCACCAAGGCTCTCAGAGACAGCGCTTCCCTTCGCAGTCTTCCTCCTCCTCTGGCCGTCGCAACTTCCCGCCTCGGTACCGCAAGTCCCGCCGGCAGGATACCGACCAGGGGAAGAAGAGAGCCTGAAGGGACGCAGCGCGCTTCGTCTCCCCTTCACCCCTCTTCTTTTGGACATCTTGAGGCCCTATGTTAACACCTGGGCCTCTATAACATCGGACTCGTGGGTTCTTAACATCGTCCGTAGGGGTTATGCCCTCGAGTTTCAAGAGCTCCCTCCAACTGGAGCCTTCATGTCCACTTCCCCCTCGGACACCCTTCTCGACGAAGTGCGCACCTTGCTTGGTAAGGGGGCAATCTCCCCTTTGCCGCCCGACCAACATCCTCGGGCCTTTTTCTCCAGGTACTTCACCGTACCTAAAGCGGATGGGGGCGTTAGGCCCATCCTGGACTTGAGGCAAGTGAACTTGTTTTTGAACTACCGTCGCTTCCGAATGGTAACCTTGGCCTCCATTCTGCCTCTCCTCCACCAGGGCTTGTGGTTCGCGACTGTCGACCTGAAGGACGCCTATTTCCACATCGGGATCCGAGAATCCCACCGGAGATTCCTCGCCTTCGCTGTCGGCTCCGACTCGTACCACTACAACGTGCTCCCGTTCGGCTTGGCCACGGCCCCGCGTGTCTTCACGAAGTGCATGGCACCGGTGGTGGCATACCTTCATCAGAAGGGCTTCATGGTCTTTCCCTACCTGGACGACTGGCTGTTTGCAGCCGAATCCCAGGAAGAGCTACACGAGGCAGTCTCATTCGCCTTGCGCCTCTTCGACTCCCTCGGACTGGTTGTCAACAAGGAAAAGTCCCACTTCACGCCGACCAGACAGGTCAAGCTCATCGGGGCCATCCTCGACTCCGACAACTGCCTAGCCTTCCTTCCTCCGGACCGGTTTCAGGCCCTGGCTACATCCCTCACGCCGTTCTTCTCACACAGAAGGATAAGAGCCAGAGATGTCCAAGTCGCCCTGGGCCACATGGCATCGACGACATTCGTCACCCCCTGGGCAAGACTGCGTCTTCGTCCTCTCCAATCCTGGTTCCTCTCCGTCTTCTTTCCGTTGGAGGACCCACCTTCGAAGTGGCTCACGGTACCCAGACCTATAGCCGCTTCCCTCAGATGGTGGCTAGACGGCTCCAACGTCTGCACCGGGATGCCTTTCCATCAGCCTCAGACACAGCTGACGCTGACAACCGATGCATCCCTGGAGGGATGGGGCGCCCACCTGCTCGACCTTGTCGTCAAGGACAGGTGGTCCGCACAAGACAAGCTCCTCCACATCAACGCTTTGGAGATGCTCGCAGTGGAGAAGGCCTTGAGGGCATTCGAGTTTGCTGTCTCAGGAAGAGTGGTCCTCCTGAGGACGGACAACACCACCGTGATGTACTACATCAACGAACAAGGTGGTACCAGGTCCAGGACCCTGCTCGACTTCACGCTCCGCATCTGGAACTGGTGTATCAAAAGACGCGTCCTCCTCCAGGCGGTTCATCTTCCCGGAGAGGACAACGAGCTGGCAGACCGCCTCAGCAGATCTCCATCGGTGTGCCACGAGTGGAGGCTCCATCCCGAGACGGTCAGCGACCTCTTCGCTCGGTGGGGAACCCCCCGGATCGACCTTTTCGCGACCAGCTGGAACAGCCACTGTCCCCAGTTCTGCTCCAGGAAGCGATTCGACGGATCCCTTGGAGACGCATTCGCTTTCCTCTGGACGGGGGAGCTCATCTACGCCTTCCCTCCGTTCCCTCTTATCGTCAGGGTGGTGTCCAAAATGACAATGGACCGCTCGCAGGCGATCCTGATCACCCCGTGGTGGCCGAGACAACCGTGGTTCGCATCCCTTCTCCGCCTCTCCGGGAGATGCTTCCTCCGTCTCGAACCGCTTCCGGACCTGCTGTCGATCCAGGACGGACGAATTCTCCACCCGGACATCGAGAGCCTGCCGCTGGTGGCCTGGAGGATCCGGCCCTGACCGCCTTGCCGAAATCGGTTAGGACGGTGATCCTGGCTGCCAGAAAACCTTCCACCCAGCGTTCTTATGCCCTGAAATGGAGGAGATTTTGCCTCTTCCTTGACCAGAAGGGCTTGTCTCCTGCACAGGTTTCCACTCCAGTGGTGCTGGAGTTTTTGATGGCGCTTTTGGACGGAGGGCTGTCCCTCACATCCATCAAAGGCTACCTTTCTGCCATTTGTGCAAAATATCAGTTCGGGGGGAGGGTGTCTTTCTTTAAGGATCCCTTGGTGAAGGGCTTCCTGAAGGGTTGTGCCAACCTATATCCTCCTGTGTCGGTACCAACACCGGCTTGGAGTTTGGAGTCGGTACTGTCCGCTCTCCAATCCAAGCCCTTTGAACCCATGGCCACAGCGGACTTGAGACTATTGACTTGGAAAACCGCTTTCCTTGTGGCCATCACCTCTGCCCGTCGTGCGGGCGAACTCTGTGCCTTACGGAGGGACCAACCATTCCTGAGGTTCCACAAGGACAAGGTGGTCCTCCGCATGGACATCACCTTCTTGCCGAAGGTGGTGTCTGCTTTCCACATGTGCCAGGACATTGTGTTGCCCACTCTAGCATCCGATCCGACGTCGGATGAGGAGCGTCGCCTGCACTCCCTTGATGTCAGGAGGGCGCTGGCGTTTTATCTGGACTGCTGCCTCCAGCCGGTCCGAGAGACTTTTTCAATGCTACTCGGGACCGAAGAAGGGGTTGCCCGTGTCTACGCAGAGGTTCTCCAAATGGGTGGCCGGTACCATCCACCTCTGCTATGAACTGCTGGGCAAACCTCTCCCTGGCAGGGTTCGGTCACATTCCACAAGAGCTGTGGCGGCATCCTCAGCATTCCTGTCTGGGATCCCTTTGGAGGATGTCTGTAAGGCTGCTGTCTGGTCCCAACCCCTCACTTTTATTAAGCATTACAGGTTGGACACCAGGGCCATCCGAGACGCAGCTTTCGGGAGGGCTGTGTTGGTCTCAGGGTTGCATTGATTGCACTACTGATGTATTTGTGTTATACAGTTTACACTGTTTATACTGATGAGTGTTGATTGCACAACTGCTATACTGTTGAGTGTTGATTGCACAACTGCTATGGGATCGGTCTTGCATGACCTCTGTTCCCTTCTCAGGTTTAGCAAAGTTATTGCTATTTATCTGTGCATGAACAAAAGACTGACTCTTTATGGTTCAAGGTGTTTATTTGTAATAAATATACCTTTGGTTTACCATAGCTTGGTCTCAGGACACTCCCTCCACCGCATACCTAAGCTTGTCAGTCTAAACCCATTTGTATGATTCGCAGAGACCACGAAGAAGAAGTACAGGTTGCTTACCTGTAACAGTGTTTCTTCGAGTGGTCATCTGCGAATACATACAAATCCCACCCGTCCGTCCCCTCAGTGTCCTGCTTACTTGGCTCTCTTTCCATCGCCTGCTTGGCGGAAAAATTGCGGAACTGGGGAAAAGAGCGGGAAGGCAGGGGCCTTATAACGGATGGGCGGAGTTACCGCCAAAAAGTTTCTATATGTTGCAGAGTTAACTCTGCCCAGTGATTCCAGTAGGTTCCGAGCAGCACTGCGCAGGCGCAGTGAAACCCATTTGTATGTATTCGCAGATGACCACTCGAAGAAATACTGTTACAGGTGAGCAACCTGTCCATCTCCTCTCTTCGTGCCAGCTGTTATTAAAGCCAGAACACTCTTTCCAAACCTGGAACCCACCGCTTCCCAACACCCACCTGTGCTCCTGTGCTACTGTGCTCCTGTAGATACATGATGGCCTCAGAAATTTTCACACCAATAGAGTCAGCTGCCAGCTCAAAGTTAAAGGGACCCCCGAGGCGCTCTGCAAGTTGAGTTAATGCATCTTAGAAAAAAGGAAAGAAGAGATAGTTATACTGGAGGAAGGTGTGTGAGATGCCATGCATGTAATCTGCAATCTCTGAGCTGCAACTGCAACTTGCATGAATAGGTCGTCAGATCCAAGACCCCTCCCCACTTTCCACCCAGGACATTTGGAGGGGAGGCATGGCTGGCCTTGGGCCCCTTGCATGCTCTCTGGCAAGAGGGAGAGACTGGCCCCTGGCCACCTGGCAGCAGCCTTCATATCTGGACAGAGATCAGAACTTGGGCCCACTGCTCCTGCCCCATGGCAGCTGCCAACACAAGCAAGTGCCCAGCTGGGGCACCAATTTCTCCTGCTGGGAGTGTCATTTAGTGGTGACCTTTGGCCTCATCCAAGGGGCCTGCTCCCCCAGGTCTCACCCAAGAAGCGTCCCCATGCATTGTCCATCTCGATGGTGCTGGCCAGGCAGCCTTTCATGACGTTGAGGCAGAACCCATTGCAGGGTTTGAGGGTTGGGGTCCCCCGACAGAGCGGGCAGTAGAAGAGGCGCGTGAGGGCACGGCGGCACTCCCCACTGGGAAAGAGCTGCGGGGGGGGGATGCGGGGAAGGAGAGAAGTTAGGAGAGAGTCAGGAGCTGAACTGAACCAGAGAGGAGGAAGGTGGCGGAGGAGAGAGGTCCCCCCCCCGCCCCAGGTCCTCCTAAGGCTCAGACCCCTTGGTCAGAGGGCCAGCCACAGCTGAGGGGCCTGGCCAAAGCCAGCCAGGACCGGAGAGTACCCCTCCCCTCCACTGCTTCCTCTGCACAGGAGGCAGGGGCAGGGTTAGGGTTAGGGTTAGGGCAGGCGGGCAGGGAACCTGCTCAGAACCCACAAGTGGCAAGTGAGCTTTACAATTTAATGCAATAACCCCAAACAGAATGCCTCTCTTAGCCTCTCACGATCTTAAGCAGTCATTACAGTACTTGTTCCTTTTTAGTCCCTTCTCTAAGTTGTTGTGTGCCTTCAAGTCCTATCCAGCTGTTGGCAACTGTAAGGCAAACATATTATCACGGACTTTTCTTGGCAAACTTCTTCAGTGGGATTTGCCATTGCCATCCTCTGAGGATGAGAGAGTGTGACTTATTGCCCAAGGCCAGCCACTGATTTTCAGCCCCTGGTCTCTGGAGTCATAGACCAAAGCTCAAACCATGCAGGATCCCACTAAGAGATTTCTTTAAAAAGTAAGAAAACGGCCTAAAATATAAAACAGCTGATCAGAACTCCCTGGAAAAATATATTTCTGTTCCCCCCAAAAGGAGAGAACGAAGCAGACGTCTGAAGGAGGGGTAGAATAACCACCTTTCACTCTGGCTGTTGCATTGCTTCCAAGGGGAAACTGGGCTGCCTTGCCCTCCTTGCCCCAGAGGCCTCTCTGGCTCTGCTTCCCTTCCAAGCGTTGCCCAGAGCACTCTGCAGTGGCCTCTGCTTGGAACACCAGGAGTTTCTTGCCCTGGAACATAACCTCTAGAAGAGGGGTGGCATCCTGGCAGCAAATGGGGGTCCCTTGCGCTGCCCTCCTCCGTCTCTCTTCTTTACCTTCCTCCCTTTCTCCCTCCAGCTGCCATCCCTTTTCCTCCCTTTCTCCTGGCTGCTAACACTACCCCCCCCTTGAAACCGAGAAGCTACAGCTTGGATCTAAAGGCCCCACAGACCCCATCTTGTCTGTGGGCTGCTAGTTCTCACCTTGATGGCCTGGGCAACGATGTCACGTCCAGCTGCCAGGCCCTGCACAAAGGTCCGAGCCGCAATAAAGGCCCGAGTCACCTGTGGGGGGAGGGGGGATAGATGAGAGTAAGTGGCACGGGGGGGGGCACCACTTCCTCCCCCTCCGCAAAAGATGCAGCTCTAGCCCTAGTTGGGGGGGGGGGGGGAATGAAATGTGGTTTTGCTTTGCGACCCATGGCCTGGGTCATGGACACATGCGCATCTGTCCCCATCCAACCCATCTGCCCTCAAAACTAGTGCGGGAACTGGAGTGAAGCCTCCAGAAACCAAACACTGTGCCAAAATGATGGACCTGCAGCCATGGCAGCAGAAGGGAGAGGGGCAGACCCAGAGGGGTCACTGCCCTGAAGCTGGGCTGGGGCTCATTCAAGAGAGGCTTGATCTGAAGGCAAGAGGAGGGACGGGGAGCCTGCGGCAACCACAAATCTAATGCAAATCCCCTGGAGCGGATCCCAGAGGCTCCCTCTGGGTCTGAAAGGCTTCGTCTGCTGCACAGGGGTACCTCTCTCTGCCCCCCCCCCCAGACCTCCAGTCCTGCACAGATCTTTGGGGCTCTGCTCCAGAATTTCGCAGGGAGAGTCTCCCTAGTCCTCTGCCGTCCCACTTTCCCTTCCCTTTGTCCTCAGCCTTCCGCCCAAACTAGCCTCGCTCGGGTTCTCCCTGATGGGCTGCAATGCTTGGAGGAACGGGCAGACTGATGGGAAGAAGCCCCATACATGCTGGGGAGGGGGTTGTGTGAAACAATGGGGAGGTCCATGACGTGGGGAAGACGGGGGAAGTGGGGGCTCGGGGTTTAGGAAGGCGCTGCTGTGGCCAGTAGGCAGCCCAGCCACCGGTCCGAATGAGGCCTCGGGCGGGGGGTGGCGGGGGGGAGGGCTCACTTGGATCCGGAGCTGGCGGGGGCTCTCTCCAAAAGCCCGGAGCCCCTCCACCTGCCGCCCCACGCAGTCCAGGTAGCCCTCGGGGAAGCTGTATTGGGGGTTGAGGAGGGGCAGCATCCGCTCCAGGAGCCGGGCCCAGAAGTCGCCCAGGGCCTCGTCTAGTCCGGGGCGGGATCCCTGCAGGTGCCGGTGCAGCTCAGCGAAGAGGCCCTGGAAGAGGCGGGCATGCTGGGCATAGAGCCGCCCGTAGGACCGGGTGAACATGGCCTGGAGGGACCGCTCTGCCCCGGCCAGCAGCTCCCGGAAGAAATCCGCAAAATGGGGAGACGGGGGGGGGGGGGTTGAAGGTAAAATTCAGTTGGAGGAAACAGTCCATGAAAGAAGGGTTCTCCTGAGGATGCACAGAGTGCTGACCGCCCTGCCCTCCTCCTGGCCCCTCCATAGCAGAACCACCCAACTCTTGACGGAGGAGGGGGCGCAGGTATGGGGGGGTCAGGGAAGACTCTGCGAGGATCCGCTGGAAGACCCCCCTCCAGAAGGGGGTGGGGATGGGGGAGAGAGAGATTCCCCGCCCCCCCCTCATTCGCCCCAGCGCTGCCACAGACCCCCTGCCTCCGCTCCTGGGCCGGACCTGCCCCTTCGGGGTCTCTCTCTCTCTCTCTCTCTCTCACCGTGGAAGCGGCGCTGTCGGGAGCCCAGGGAGTTGAGCAGGAAGGCCGCCGCCTCCGAAACCGGGCGCTGGAGGTCCCCGGGGCTCTGCTGGCTCAGGCGCTCCTCCGTCTGGATGGCGCAACACGGGTATTCCTGGGGGCAGATGCGGAGGTGCTCTCCTGCCGGGGAGGGAGGGAGGGAGGGAGGGAGGCGGGTGAGCCAGCCTGACCCTGCCTCCCTCGCCCCTCGCCCGCTGCCCGCCAGGTGCAAAGCCTCCATCCCTTCCTTGGCCGATCGCTTGGAGTTATCTCCCGCCTTTTGGGGGCGGCGAGGGGGGGGCGGGGGGACCATTCGGAAGGGACACGGCTGTCTCTCCCAGGTAATAACGATCCGGGGGGGGCAGAGCAATGGTCGGTGAGGGACAGCCCCACTTGCTGCCGAAAGAGGGGCCAGGATCCTCCCCTCGGACCAAACCGGGGCCCTTTCAGTGGGAGGAGCCTGGGAGGTTTTTGGGGGGTAGGAGCGTGAGGGTGGGGGAGGGGCGGGGAGGAGGAAGGAAGAAGAAGAAGGGGAGGGGCACCTTGCTCCCGGTCTCCTCCGGGGGGACAAAGGAGGAGCCGAGCCCAGAGGCTCCGGAGACCTTCCGACCTCCGGCCAGAGGAACTTCCTCGCCGGCCGGACTCCCCCCCCTTTCTCCTCCCCTCAGGCCTCGAGTGCTGACTGTGGGTCTAGGCGAGCCTCACCCGCCCCCGGCCACTTGCTCTCCCCCTCCCTCCCCTCCCCCCGGATGGCAGCAGACATGCGGCCAGCGCCCCTCCCTCCTTATCTGCCCCCCCCGAATCTTCCGCCTGAGGCAGAAGGCTTTCTCTGCAACCGGGAGGTCGGCCTTTCTTTCGAATAAGCCCCGGGGCACTCGACAGGGGCCCGGCCCCGACCGCCATCTCGGCATCCGGCGCACGAGGGGAGGGGCCACGGGGGCGACCCTGCTCCCTCCTCCTCCGGGCCTCCCGGCCGGCTTCTCCCCTCGGTTTCGCGGAATGCGGTGAGGGGAGACATCGTCTCAACCCTCCCTCCCTTCGGCGGACCTCCGCAATGGCCAGGGCCGGATGCCGCCGGCCAGTCAGGAGCAGCGGCGGAGCACGAGGGACATGTCCCCCTCCCGACGCTCCGGCCCACCCTCCCCGGTCGCAAACTTTGGCGCTTCTTTCGGGCCCTCCTCGGCGGAGGCGCCGCGCTGCAACCTGAAGGGCCAAAGTGGGCCCCGTCGGGCGAGAAGGACTCGCTTGTAAGAGGGCTGTAAAAGAGCCGAAGGCGGGGGGGTGGGGTGGGGTACTGCGCCAGGTCGGTGGCCCCTCTGTCCTTCCTTCCGCGAAGGGGGCTCCGGCAGGAGAGAGGAAGGTATGTGGGGCGGGGGCTGGAGGCAGGGGCCCAAGGGTTTGTCCCCTGCGCCGATCCCACCGCGCTGACCCAGAAGGTCTCGGCGCAGCCCCACATTGCCTCCCCCCCCCCTCCATGTGCAAAGAGGATGCACAGATGGAGGCAGGCAAGAGGAGGAGCAGGCGGGGAAGGAGCGCCGCGAGGACAGTGCAGTCCGGCCCACTCTCCTCTCGGGGCGCTCTCTTGCGCTGGTCAGGGATTCTCTCTGACTTCCAGATGGACAATGGCCACGAAGAGGGGGGTCAGATGGAAAGAGAGCCAATGAGAGCAGGACACTGAGGGGACGGACGGGTGGGATTTGTATGTATTCGCAGATGACCACTCGAAGAAATACTGTTACAGGTAAGCAACCTGTCCTTCTTCTTCGTGGTCTCTGCGAATCATACAAATGGGTTTAGACTGACAAGCTAAGGTATGCGGCGGAGGGAGTGTCCTGAGACCAAAGCTATGGTAAACCAAAGGTATATTTATTGCAAATAAAACACCTTGAACCATAAAAGAGTCAGTCCTTTTTGTTCATGCACAGAATCAAATAGCAATAACTTTGCTAAACCTGAGAGGGGAACAGAGGTCATGCAAGACCGATCCCATAGGACTTGTGCAAATCAACATTCAACAGTATAAACAGTGAAAAACTGTATAACAGAAACATCAGTAGTGCAATCAATGCAACCCTGAAACCAACACAGCCCTCCCGAAAGCTGCGTCTCGGATGGCCCTGGTGTCCAACCTATAATGCTTAATGAAAGTCAGAGGTTGGGACCAGACAGCAGCCTTGCAGACCTCCTCCAATGGGATTCCCGATAGGAACGCGGAGGACGCTGCCATCGACCTCGTGGAATGGGACCGAACCCTGCCAGGGAGAGGCTTGCCTAACAGTTCATAGCAGAGGTGGATGGTACCAGCCACCCATTTGGACAACCTCTGCGCAGACACAGGCAACCCTTTCTTCGGTTCCGAGTAGCATTGGAAAAGTCTCTCGGACCGACTGGAAGCAGCAGTTCTGTCCAGGTAAAAGGCCAGCGCTCTCCTGACATCAAGAGAGTGCAGGCGTCTCTCCTCATCTGACGTCGGGTTGGATGCGAGAGTGGGCAACACAATGTCCTGACACATGTGAAAAGTAGACACAACCTTCGGCAAGAAGGAGATGTCCGTGCGGAGGACCACCTTGTCCCTGTGGAACCTTAGGAATGGCTGGTCCCTCCGCAAAGCACAGAGTTCGCCCGCACGGCGGGCAGAGGTGATGGCCACAAGGAAAGCGGTTTTCCAAGTCACAAGTCTCAAGTCCGCTGTGGCCATCGGTTCAAAGGGCTTGGATTGGAGGGCGGACAGCACCGACTCCAAGTTCCAAGCCGGTGTTGGTACCGACACAGGAGGGTAAAGATTGGCACAACCCTTCAGAAACCCTTTCACCAAGGGGTCTTTGAAAAAAGAAACCCTCCCCCCGAACTGATATTTGGCACAAATAGCAGACAAATAGCATTTGATGGATGCGAGGGAAAGCCCTCCATCCAAAAGTGCCATCAAAAACTCCAGCACCACTGGAGTGGACACCCGTGCAGGAGACAAGCCCTTTTGCTCAAGGAAAAGGCAAAATCTCTTCCACTTTAGGGCATAGGAGCGCTGGGTAGAAGGTTTCCTCGCAGCCAGGATCACCGTCCTCACTGCTTCCGGCAAGGCAGTTAGGGCCGAATCCTCCAGGCTACCAACGGCAGGCTCTCGATGTCGGGGTGGAGAATCCGTCCGTCCTGGATCGACAGCAGGTCCGGGCGGGGATCGAGGCGGAGGAAGCATCTCCTGGAGAGGTGAAGAAGGGATGCGAACCACGGCTGCCTCGGCCACCACGGGGTGATCAGGATCGCATGCGAGCGGTCCGTTGTCATCTTGGACACCACTCTGATGATGAGGGGGAACGGAGGGAAGGCGTAGAGGAGCTCCCCCGTCCAGAGGAAGGCGAACATGTCTCCGAGGGATCCGTCGAAACGCCTCCTGGAGCAGAACTGGGGACAGTGGCTGTTCCGGCTGGTCGCGAAGAGGTCGATCCGGGGGTCTCCCCACCGATTGAAGAGGTCGCTGACCGTCTCGGGATGGAGCCTCCACTCGTGGCACACCGATGGAGATCTGCTGAGGCGGTCTGCCAGCTCGTTGTCTTCTCCGGGAAGGTGAATCGCCTGGAGGAGGACGTGTCTCTGGATGCACCAGTCCCAGATGCGGAGCGTGAGGTCGAGCAGGGTCTTGGACCTGGTGCCACCTTGTTTGTTGATGTAGTACATCACGGTGGTATTGTCCGTTCTCAGGAGAACCACTCTTCCTGAGACTGCACCCTCGAATGACCTCAGTGCTCTTTCGACTGCCAGCATCTCCAGGGCGTTGATGTGGAGGCGCTTGTCTTGAGGAGACCACCTGTCCTTGATGACCAGGTCGAGCAGGTGGGCGCCCCAGCCCTCCAGGGATGCATCGGTTGTCAAGGTGAGCTGTGGTTGGGGCTGGTGGAAGGACATCCCGGTACAGACGTTGGCGCCGTGTAGCCACCATCGGAGGGACGCGGCCACCGGTCTCGGTACCGTGAGCCACTTTGAAGGAGGGTCCTCCAACGGAGAAAAGACGGAGAGGAACCAGGACTGGAGAGGACGGAGCCGAAGTCTTGCCCAAGGGGTGACGAAGGTTGTTGAAGCCATGTGGCCCAGGGCGACTTGGACGTCTCTGGCTCTCACCCTTCTGTGGGAGATGCAAGGCCTGATGGCGGTCGTCAGTGCCTGGAAACGGTCTGGAGGGAGAAAGGCGGAGCATACCTCGGAGTCGAGGATGGCGCCGATGAACTTGACCTGTCTTGAAGGTGTGAGGTGGGACTTCTCTCGGTTGACCACCAGACCGAGGGAGTCCAAAAGGTGTAAGGCGAATGAGAGTGCCTCCTGCAGTTCTCCTTGGGACTCGGCGGCGAACAGCCAGTCGTCGAGATATGGGAAGACCATGTATCCCCTTTGATGGAGATAAGCCACCACCGGTGCCATGCACTTCGTGAAGACTCTCGGTGCCGTGGCCAGGCCGAAGGGGAGGACGTTGTAGTGGTAAGCGACTGAGCCTACAGCGAAGGCGAGGAATCTTCGATGTGACTCCCGGATCCCGATGTGGAAATAGGCGTCCTTCAGGTCGACGGTCGCAAACCACAGACCCTGATGGAGCAGAGGCAGAATGGAGGCTAAGGTTACCATTCGAAAGCGACGGTAGTCAAGGAACAAGTTCAATTGTCTCAAATCAAGGATAGGCCTGATCCCCCCATCAGCCTTGGGTACCGTGAAGTATCTGGAGAAGAAGGCTCTAGACACTAGATCAGGAGGTAAAGGGGAAATTGCCCCTTTTTCAAGAAGAGTGCGCACTTCGTCGAGAAGGGTGTCCGAGGGGGAGGTGGACATGAAGGCTCCAGTTGGAGGGAGCTCCTGGAACTCGAGGGCATACCCCCTACGGACGATGTTAATCACCCACGAGTCCGATGTAATGGAGGCCCAGGTGTTAGCAAAAGGCCTTAGAATGTCCAAGAAATATAAGGGCGACGGAGAAACGAAGTGCGCTGCGTCCCTTCAGGCTCTCTTCTTCCCCTGGTCGGAGTCCTGCCGGCGGGACTTGCGGTACCGTGGCGGGAAGTTACGACGGCCAGAGGAGGAGGAAGACTGGGAGGGGTAACGGCGCCTCTGCGAGCCCTGCTGCTGGGGCTGTCGGTCTTGAGAGAAAGAGCCCTGGGACTGACCTTGTGGTGGCCAAGGACGGTTCCTCCTTCTAAAGGGCGAGATGGGGTTGGAAGACATCCCATGCTTCTTAGCAGCGGTCTTCATTCTGAACTTGCGGTTCAGACGCTCGTCGGTGTCGGCGTGGAAAAGGCCGGTGCCATCCAGGGGCATGTCCTCAATGGCCGCCCTCACGTTGGTGTTGAGGTCAGATCCTCTGAGCCAAGCGTGTCGACGCAAGGCTAGCGAGGCCGCCATCCCTCGTCCCGCACAGTCGGCAATGTTCCTGGAGGCGGTGATGATCCAGTTGCCTATGGAGTGGGCCTCGTCGCGGATTTCAACCAAGCGGCGCTGGACCTCATCGGGAACGTCAGGGACGATGGGTGAGATGGTCTCCATCAGGGCCTGGACGTATGCCCCCATGCAGGCGTTGTAATTTATGGCCTTTACGATGAGGGCAACAGAGGAATACGCCTTCTTCGCTAGGCCGTCGATCTTTTTGGCCTCGCGGTCAGCCGGGGAGGTCGCCTGTTTTGGCACAAAGGTTTGCTGTGCCCCCTCTACAATGGCCGAATTCGGCTTAGGGTGGTCGGTCAGCCATGAACAGACCGGTGGCGCGATCTTGTAGAGGTTCTCGACCTTCCTCGAGGACGCAACCAGTGAGGCCGGGGTGTCCCAGGATCTTTGCACGATGGCCTGCAGGGACGGCAGCATCGGGATGCAAGGTGGGGTGGGGACACGTCCGAGGACTCGACGCTCCACAGGATCGCGGGCCTCCTCTTCAGGTGGAGACGGTTCGATGTCCAGGGTGCGACACATCTTGATGATGTGCTCACTGAAGGCGCGAACATCATCAGTGGGCGACGACGAGCCCGGGTGGTGCATCTCTTGCGGTGAAGGTGGATCAGATGGGTCGTCCTCCACGTCCGAAGGATCCCGCGATGGTGACAAGGGTTCCCAGTCGGACTCGGAATCAGAAGTCAGGGGGATGTCTGGTACCCTGGCCCGGGATGGAATGCGAGCCGGGATCTTCGGTGCCGACGACTCCAGGGACTGGCGGCGAGGTACTGAAGTCTGGGAGGACGATGGCCTGTCAGCCCGAGGCATCGCAGGACGCAGGTTGAGCCTGGTGAATTCCCTGAAGGCTTTCTCCTTGGGGACTGACATGTAGTACCTCTGAGTCTCAGTGTCAAAGAACATGTCAGTGTCCATCTCCCAAGGATCTTCAGCCTCCGAGAGGGGGGCTGCCTCGTCCGCATACGAGTGGACCGACAGTGGAGAAGGCTCCCAAACCGGAGAGGCTGGCTGACTGGTGGCGACCAAGTCCTCGGCCCGTGGAAGCGGTGTGGTCGGTTCCGTTGTCGCATGTCTCGGGGTCGCCGGGACAGGGCGCGAGGAGGTCCTTTCAGCGGTCTCCCGGGGAGGGGAACGATGCTTGCGAGGAGCTTGTTCAGATGACTTAGCCGGGCGCTCCGACGCTGGGTGGTCCTTAGTCCGGGGTTTGGACTTGGATTTCTTGGGAGGGGAAGCCTCAGTGGTCTCGGTGTGACGTCTCTTCTTGGAGGACGTTGGAGTCACCGCCTGATCTTCGGTCGGAAAGAACGGGTTTTCCGGTAGGTCAAGAAGGACGGTGGTCCGCTTGGAGTGGGCCTTAGATGGTTTGGCCCCTTCCGATGGTGTCGCCCTCGACGAGGAGGATGCTTCGGTCACAGGAGGCTTGGGGGTGTGTCGGGATGGTTTCGACGACGCCTTGGAGGACGGTATCGGTGCGGTGCGAACCTCCGACTCTCGACGTCCTCCCGAGCGCGAGCCCTCCGGGGATGGCTTCCTCCCGGATCTCTCCTTGGGCTCGGAACCCTCAGTCCCCGAGGATTTATGGGGGCGCTTGGAGGGTTCGTCGGTGACACTGGGTCTTGAGGGACCGCGGGTCACATCGGAGGTGGTCGGAGACCGTGTCCCGGCCGGGACAGAGACCACACTTGAGGCGCTGGCCCGTGAAGATGAGGCGGGCGGAGCAGCCGGAGGGAGTGATGACGAGCGGGGGCGGCCTTCCCGGACCTTTCCCATGGCTATGGCTGAGGTTAGCCGGGATTCCCGGTTTTTCCTAGCTTGGGAGGACAGAGACTTACGGAGATGGCAGGCTCTGGCATCATGATCTCTTCCCAGGCAGAACAGACAGGAGGAATGAGGGTCCTGGACGGGCACCTTGCCCCCGCAGCTGTCGCACTTCTTGAAGGGCGCAGGCATTTTTCCGAGTCGTCAAGTCCAAGGGCAAACACACGAACGAAGTCAAAAACAAGCCGAGAGGTCAGAAGTTACCGGGGCGGGAGAGTAAGAATGGTCAAAACGGTCCGAAGGTCAGAAAACGAGAGTGATTCCAATCAAGCAAAGGCAAGCGAAAGTTCCTAGAAGCAGCTAGCGCGGCGGAAAAAAGGAACTGGGGAAAAGAGCGGGAAGGCAGGGGCTTTATAACGGGTGGGCGGAGTTACCGCCAAAAAGTGTCAATATGTTGCAGAGTTAACTCTGCCCAGAGATTCCAGTAGGTTCCGAGCAGCACTGCGCAGGCGCAGTGAAACCCATTTGTATGATTCGCAGAGACCACGAAGAAGAAGCTAAGGTATGCGGCGGAGGGAGTGTCCTGAGACCATAGCTATGGTAAACCAAGGTATATTTATTACAATAAACACCTTTAAACCATAAGAGTCAGTCCTTTTGTACATGCACAGAACACATAGCAATAACTTTGCTAAACCTGAGAAGGGAGCAGAGGTCATGCAAGACCGATCCCATAGGACTTGTGCAAGAATACATTCAACAACATATAAACAGTGTCAACTGTACAAGTGTAGTGAACACACAAACATCAGTAGTGCAATCAATGCAACCCTGAAACCAACACAGCCCTCCCGAAAGCTGCGTCTCGGATGGCCCTGGTGTCCAACCTATAATGCTTAATGAAAGTCAGAGGTTGGGACCAGACAGCAGCCTTGCAGACCTCCTCCAATGGGATTCCCGATAGGAACGCGGAGGACGCTGCCATCGACCTCGTGGAATGGGACCGAACCCTGCCAGGGAGAGGCTTGCCTAACAGTTCATAGCAGAGGTGGATGGTACCAGCCACCCATTTCGACAACCTCTGCGCGGACACAGGCAACCCTTTCTTCGGTTCCGAGTAGCATTGGAAAAGTCTCTCGGACCGGCTGGAGGCAGCAGTTCTGTCCAGGTAAAAGGCCAGCGCTCTCCTGACATCAAGAGAGTGCAGGCGTGTCTCATCATCCGACACCGGGTTGGATGCGAGAGTGGGCAACACAATGTCCTGGCACATGTGAAAGGCAGACACTACCTTAGGCAAGAAGGTAATGTCCGTACGGAGGACCACCTTGTCCTTGTGGAACCTCAGAAATGGCTGGTCCCTCCGTAAAGCACAAAGTTCGCCCGCACGGCGGGCGGAGGTGATGGCCACAAGGAAAGCGGTTTTCCAAGTCAGTAGTCTCAAGTCCGCTGTGGCCATCGGTTCAAAAGGCTTGGATTGGAGCGCGGACAGTACCGACTCCAGGCTCCAAGCCGGCGTTGGCACCGACACAGGAGGGTATAGGTTGGCACAACCCTTCAGGAACCCCTTCACCAAGGGATCCTTGAAGAAAGAAACCCTCCCCCCGAACTGATATTTGGCACAGATGGCCGAAAGATAGCACTTGATGGACGTGAGGGACAGCCCTCCATCCAAAAGTGCCATCAAGAACTCCAGCACCACCGGAGTGGAAACCTGTGCTGGAGACAATCCCTTCTGGTCTAGGAAGAGGCAAAATCTTCTCCATTTCAGGGCATAGGACCGCTGGGTGGACGGTTTCCTAGCAGCCAGGATCACCGTCCTCACCGACTCCGGCAAGGCAATCAGGGCTGGATCCTCCAGGCTACCATCGGCAGGTTGTCGATGTCGGGGTGGAGAATTCGTCCGTCCTGGATCGACAACAGGTCCGGGCGAGGCTCGAGGCGGAGAAAGCACCTTCTGGAGAGATGCAGAAGAGATGCGAACCAGGGCTGTCTCGGCCACCATGGCGTGATCAGGATCGCGTTCGTGTGATCTAGCATCATCTTGGAGACCACCCTGATGATGAGAGGGAAGGGGGGAAAGGCATAAAGGAGCTCCCCCGACCACAGGAAGGCGAATGCGTCTCCTAAGGATCCGGTCATTGGCCTCCTGGAGCAGAACTGGGGACAATGGCTGTTCCATCCGGTCGCGAAGAGGTCGATCCGGGGGGTTCCCCACCGATCGAAGAGGTCGCTGACTGTCTCGCGATGGAGCCTCTACTCGTGGCATACCGAGGGTGATCTGCTCAAACGGTCTGCCAAGTCGTTGTCCTCCCCTGGCAAGTGGATCGCCTGAAGGAGAATCTGTCTCTGTATGCACCAGTCCCAGATGTGCAGGGTAATCTCGAGGAGGGTCCTTGACTTGGTGCCACCCTGCTTGTTGATGTAATACATCACGGTGGTGTTGTCCGTCCTCAAGAGCACCACCCTGCCTGACACAGCGGACTCGAAAGCTCTCAGGGCCTTTTCGACCGCGAGCATCTCGAGGGCATTGATGTGGAGAAGACTGTCCGAGTGCGACCATTTGTCTTTGACAGTTAGGTCGAGGAGATGGGCACCCCAGCCCTCTAAGGAAGCATCGGTTGTCAGCGTCACCTGCGGTTGTGGTTGGTGAAAGGGCATCCCGGCGCACACGTTGTGGTCGTCCAGCCACCAGTTGAGAGAGGCGGCCACCGGTCTCGGTACCGTCAGCCACTTGGATGGGGAATCCTCCATCGGGGAGAAGGCCGACAGAAACCAAGCCTGGAGTGGGCGTAGGCGAAGTCTCGACCACGGCGTCACGAAAGTCGTTGACGCCATGTGACCCAGAGCGATCTGTACTTCCCTGGCTCTCACTCTTCTGTGGGAGATGCAAGGTGTCAGTGATGTCACCAGTGATTGGAAGCGGTCTGCAGGAAGGAAGGCGGAGCATTTTTCGGAATCGAGGATGGCTCCGATGAATTTCACCTGCTTGGACGGAGTGAAATGGGACTTCTCCTTGTTGATCACCAGTCCGAGAGAATCCAGCAGCCGGGTAGCGAATGCAATTGCCTCCTGAAGTTCGTGCTGGGAGTCTGCGACGAACAGCCAATCGTCTAAGTAAGGGAAGACTCTTTAGCCCTTCCCGTGGAGGTAAGCTACCACTGGGGCCATGCACTTTGTGAAGACCCGTGGGGCTGTAGCAAGGCCGAACGGAAGTACATTGTAGTGGTATGCGTCGGAGCCGACGGCGAAGGCGAGGAACCTCCGGTGGGACTCCCGAATTCCGATGTGGAAGTAGGCGTCCTTGAGATCGACCGTCGCAAACCACTGGTCCTGGCGAAGGAGAGGCAAAATAGAGGCTAGGGTTACCATACGAAACCTGCGATACTGGAGGAAGAGGTTTAAGTCCCTCAAGTCCAGGATTGGTCTAATGCCCCCGTCTGCTTTAGGTACCGTGAAGTACCTGGAGAAAAAGGCCGTATGGAAGGAATCAGGGGATAGTGGGGAAATGGCCCCTTTGTCCATTAAAGCGCGCACTTCGTCGAGAAGGGTGTCCGAGGGTGGGGTGGAAATGAAAGCTCCGGTGGGCGGGAGCTCTTCGAACTCGAGGGTATAGCCCCTACGGACGATGTTTAGCACCCAAGAGTCGGCGGAGATGGAAGCCCATATGTTGGCAAAGGGCTTAAGAATGTCCAAAAAGCATCTAGGGGAGGCGAAGTGCACGGGGAGGTTTCATGCCCTCTTTTTGGACTGGTCAGGGTCTTGTCGTTGGTTCCTCCGGTACCGAGAAGACTGATTTCGGCGGCCCGAGGACGATGGGGATTGAGACGGGTACCTCTGGCGTTGGGACCCCTGTTGTTGGAATTGTCGGTCCTGGTAAGAAGACCTATTAAACTGGCCCTGCTGTTGTTGCCAGGGGCGGAACCTCTTACGGAAGGGGGCCGGGGCGGGGGCAGACATACCATGTTTTCTCGCCGCCGCCTTCAACCTGAACTTTCGGTTCAGCTTGTCATCCGTCTCGGCATGGAAGAGGCCCGAGTCGTCTATTGGCATGTCCTCTATGGTGGACCTAATGTTGGTGTTAAGGTCCGAGCCCCGCAGCCAAGCGTGTCTTCTTAGGGCGATGGAGGCCGCCATGGCCCTGCCCGAACATTCCACCACATTTCTGGATGCGGTGATGAGCCACGCGCCGATGGAATGGGCCTCATCCCTAATCTCCGTAAGGGTCCGCTGGGCCTCATCAGGAACGTCGGGCACGATGGGAGAGATGCCCTCCATAAGGGTCTGAATATAGGCACCCATACAAGCGGTGTAGTTGGTTGCCTTCACCGCCAGTGCTGCAGCCGCGTATGCCTTCCTGGCCAAGGCATCGACCTTCTTGGCCTCCTTATCAAACGGCACAGCCGCTTGCCGTTGAGTCGCAGTTTGCTGGGCACCCTCGACAATAGCAGAATTCTGCCGAGGGTGGGAGGTCAGCCACGGAGCAGTTGGGGCCGAAACCTTATAAAGGGATTCGATCTTGCGCGGCGGCCCCACCAGGGAAGAGGGGCAGTCCCACGAGCGTCTGACCAGGGCTTCCAGGGACGGCATAAAGGGGACCAGAGGTGTAGAGTGGGCCCTGCTGCGAACCCTGCGTTCAAGGGGGTCCCTGGCCTCTTCCTCGGGATATTGGAGGTCAATGTCCAGAGCCCTGGACATCTTGATGACATGCTCGAGGAACGACCTGACATCATCTGTAGGAGAGGCCGCCTCTGGGTGGTGCAAGAGCTGTGGAGAGTTCTGGGCCGGGTCGTCATCTCCCGAAGAGTATTCCGAATCCACAGGCTCGGGTTCGGAATCAGAAACTACCAAGTCCACCGCAGCATACGGTCTGGGGTGCTCGACAGGCCTGTCCACACGCCGAGATGGAGCCGCTGCCGATGGGCCTGGTCGGTCAGGAAGTTCGCGACGATGGAATCCTTGGCCGCGAGGTTGGTCCAAATCCCGGGGACGGTCCCGACCTCGGGAAGATTTGGAGAGGACCACCTCCTTAGGGACCGGGAGAAAAAATTGGTCCGTCTCCGAGTCGTAATAATACTGAGGATCAGTCGGAGAGCGTGGAGCCAGCGAAACTGGAGAAGGAGACCTCGGTGGCTGATCAGCTACCTCCTCGTCGTCCGACAGGAGGAAAGGGAGCGTTGTTGCCGACTGAGTCTGAGTTGGCACAGTCTGGGCAGCGGTGTCCCGAACGCGGCTCGCAGTCGGGGAATGGTGAAGGTCTCCTGTGGGTGAACGATTGCCCACCATAGGCGTGGCCAGAGGGTCGACCCGTCCCGGAGAGTCGGGACGCGGGCGGTCACGGCGGGACTCCCGGTGAGGTTTGCGAGGGAGGGAAGCGTCGTCCGAGCGCCTCTTGGAAGGTGAGCCCGTATGGGAGCTAGTCTTGGAGGTCGACTTGGACCTCTTAGCCGAAGAGGATGAGGTCGCCTCCGGGGCTGAAGACTGCCTCTTCTTGGCTGACTTGTGACGAGGCGGGGCATCCGGAGGGAAGAACTGGATCGGGGACTCCGAGATAGTAGCCGTCCGACTAGCGCGCTCTTCGGTACGGGCAGCGGAATCCCTCGAGCCCGAGGGTTCCTCGGAGACAGTGTTCCTCGGTGCGGGGTCCGATCCAGGCTTGGACTTGGACCTCTTCTTCTCCGGAGCCGCCCGGGACGTTCCCGATGTCTCAGAGGAGACTCCCTCCGTACGGCCGGTAGCCGTTTCCTGCCCGACTGATCCCGATGTGCGGGGATGTTTCGGGGGTTTGGGAGCGGCACCGCGAGCCGGCGGGCGAGAAGAGTCTGAACTCCCCTTGTCCTGCCCCAGAGAAGTAGAAGGAGGGGCGCTGGAAGGGCCGCTACGAGCCTGGGCAGGTGGAGCCGAGGCAGAAGGAGCTGACGCCGGGCGAGGGTCCCCTTCCCTGATCTTGCCCTGGGCAATAGCGGACGTAAGCCGCGACTCCCGATTCTTACGGGCTTGGGAGGACATGGACTTACAGAGGCTGCAGACCCTGGGGTCGTGGTCCCGGCCCAGGCAGAAGAGGCAAGAGGAATGGGGGTCCTGAACAGGAACCTTTCCGCTGCAGATGTCACATTTCTTGAAAGGAGGAGACATCCTGCGAGTCAAAGCGAGATCCAAAGGCGAAGTCAAACAGTCCGAAGGTCCGAAGTTACCAGGGGCGGGAGAGAGAGAATGGTCAAAAACAGTCCGAAGGTCAAAAACGAGAGTGATTCCAATCAAGCAAGAGCAAGCGAAAGTTCCTAGAAGCAGCTAGCGCGGCGGAAAAAAGGAACTGGGGAAAGAGCGGGAAGGCAGGGGCCTTATAACGGATAGGCGGGGTTACCGCCAAAAAGTTTCAATATGTTGCAGAGTTAACTCTGCCCAGTGATTCCAGTAGGTTCCGAGCAGCACTGCGCAGGCGCAGTGAAACCCATTTGTATGATTCGCAGAGACCACGAAGAAGAAGGAAGGGTCAGGAGGCGGCCCCTACCCATCTCTTCCTCCTCGGGGGAGCAAGCACCCGCGGGAAAGAAGGGAGAGGAGACGGCCCCTACCCGTCCCTTCCTCCTCAGGGGAGCAAGCATCCCCTGGAAGGAAGGGTCAGGAGGCGGCCCCTACCCGTCCCTTCCTCCTCGGGGGAGCAAGCACCCGCAGGAAGGAAGGGAGAGGAGGCGGCCCCTACTCGTCTCTTCCTCCACGGGGGAGCAAGCATCCGCGGGAAGGAAGGGAGAGTAGGCGGCCCCTACCCGTCCCTTCCTCCTCAGGGGAGCAAACACCCCCTGGAAGGAAGGGTCAGGAGGCGGCCCCTACCCGACCCTTCCTCCTCGGGGGAGCAAGCACCCGCTGGAATAAAGGGACAGGAGGAGGCGGCCCCTACCCGTCCCTTCCTCCTCACGGGTGGCTGCACCCGCAGGAAGGAAGGGAGAGGAGGAGGCGGCCCCCACCCATCTCTTCCCCCTTGGGGGAGCAAGCACCTGAGGGATGGAAGGGAGAGGAGGCCGCCCCAACCCATCCCTTCCCCATCGCAGGTGGCTGCACCCGCGGGAAGGAAGGGAGAGGAGGAGGCGCAGGCGGCCCCTACCCGTCCCTTCCTCATCGGGGGAGCAAGCACCCGCGGGAAGGAAGGGAGAGGAGACGGCCCCTACCCGTCCCTTCCTCCTCGGGGGAGCAAGCACCCACAGGAAGGAAGGGAGAGTAGGCGGCCCCTACTCGTCCCTTCCTCCTCGGGGGAGCAAGCACCCCCTGGAAGGAAGGGTCAGGAGGCGGCCCCTACCCGTCCCTTCCTCCTCAGGGGAGAAAGCACCCGCAGGAAGGAAGGGAGAGGAGGCGGCCCCTACTCGTCTCTTCCTCCACGGGGGAGCAAGCATCCGCGGGAAGGAAGGGAGAGTAGACGGCCCCTACCCGTCCCTTCCTCCTCAGGGGAGCAAACGCCCCCTGGAAGGAAGGGTCAGGAGGCGGCCCCTACCTGACCCTTCCTCCTCGGGGGAGCAAGCACCCGCGGGAAGGAAGGGAGAGGAGACGGCCCCTACCCGTCCCTTCCTCCTCGGGGGAGCAAGCACCCGCAGGAAGGAAGGGAGAGTAGGCGGCCCCTACTCGTCCCTTCCTCCTTGGGGGAGCAAGCACCCGCGGGAAGGAAGGGAGAGTAGGCGGCCCCTACTCGTCCCTTCCTCCTCGGGGGAGCAAGCACCCGCTGGAAGGAAGGGAGAGTAGGCGGCCCCTACTCGTCCCTTCCTCCTCGGGGGAGCAAGCACCCGCAGGAAGTAAGGGACAGGAGGCGTCCCCTACCCGTCCCTTCCTCCTCGGGGAGCAAGCACCCGCGTGAAGGAAGGAAGAGGAGGAGGCGGCCCATACCCGTCCCTTCCTCTTCGGGGGAGCAAGCATCCGCGGGAAGGAACGGAGAGGAGGAGGTGGCCCCTACCCGTCCCTTCCTCCTTGGGGGAGCAAGCATCCGCGGGAAGGGAGAGGAGGCGGTGGCCCCTACCCGTCCCTTCCTCCTCGGGGGAGCCAGCACCCGCAGGAAGGAAGGGAGAGGAGACGGCCCCTACTCGTCCCTTCCTCCTCGGGGGAGCAAGCATCCGCGGGAAGGAAGGGAGAGTGGGCGGCCCCAACCCGTCCCTTCCTCCTCGGGGGAGCAAGCACCCGCAGGAAGGAAGGGAGAGGAGACGGCCCCTACCCATCCCTTCCTCCTCAGGGGAGCAAGCACCCCCTGGAAGGAAGGGTCAGGAGGCGGACCCTACTCGTCCCTTCCTCCTCGGGGGAGCAAGAACCCGCGAGAAGGAAGGGAGAGGAGGCGGCCCCTACCTGTCCCTTCCTCCTCGGGGGAGCAAGCACCCGCAGGAAGTAAGGGAGAGGAGACGGCCCCTACCCATCCCTTCCTCCTCAGGGGAGCAAGCACCCCCTGGAAGGAAGGGTCAGGAGGCGGCCCCTACTCGTCCCTTCCTACTCGGGGGAGCAAGAACCCGCGAGAAGGAAGGGAGAGGAGGCGGCCCCTACCCGTCCCTTCCTCCTCGGGGGAGCAAGCACCCGCGTGAAGGAAGGAAGAGGAGGAGACGGCCCCTACCCGTCCCTTCCTCCTCGGGGGAGCAAGCACCCGCAGGAAGGAAGGGAGAGGAGGGGGCCCCTACCCGTCCCTTCCTCCTCAGGGGAGCAAGCACCCCCTGGAAGGAAGGGTCAGGAGGCGGCCCCTACCCGTCCCTTCCTCCTCAGGGGAGCAAACACCCCCTGGAAGGAAGGGTCAGGAGGCGGCCCCTACCCGTCCCTTCCTCCTCGGGGGAGCAAGCACCCGCTGGAATAAAGGGACAGGAGGAGGCGGCCCCTACCTGTCCCTTCCTCCTCGCGGGTGGCTGCACCCGCGGGAAGGAAGGGAGAGGAGGAGGCGGCCCCCACCCGTCCCTTCCCCCTCGCGGGTGGGTGCACCCACGGGAAGGAAGGAGAGGAGGAGGAGGCCCCACCCATCCCTCCTCGGGGAAGCAAGCACCTGCGAGAAGGAACGGACAGGAGGAGGTGGCCCCGACCCATCCCTTCCCCCTCACAGGTGGCTGCACCCGCAGGAAGGAAGGGAAAGGAGGAGGCGGCCCCCACCCGTCTCTTCCCCCTTGGGGGAGCAAGCACCTGCGGGATGGAAGGGAAAGGAGGCCGCCCCAACCCATCCCTTGCCCATCGCAGGTGGCTGCACCCGCGGGAAGGAAGGGAGAGGAGGAGGCGGCCCCCACCCATCCCTTCCCCCTCGCGGGTGGCTGGACCCACGAGAAGGAAGGAGAGGAGGAGGAGGCCCCCACCTGTCCCTCCTCAGGGGATCAAGCACCTGCCCGAAGGAAGAGAGAGGAGGAGGCGGCCACCACCCATCCCTTCCTCCTTGGAGGAGGCTGTACCCGTGGGAAGGGAGAGGAGGCGGCACCCACCCGTTCCTTCCCCCTCGGGGGAGCAAGCACCTGCCCGAAGGAAGGGAGAGGAGGAGGCGGCCACCACCCGTCCCTTCCTCCTCGCGGGTGGCTGCACCCGCGAGAAGGAAGGAGAGGAGGAGGAGGCCCCCACCCGTCCCTCCTCAGGGGAGCAAGCACCCGCGGTAAGGAAGAGAGAGGAGGAGGCGGACACCACCCATCCCTTCCTCCTTGGAGGTGGCTGCACCCGTGGGAAGGAAAGGAGAGGAGGAGGCGGGAGAAAGGGAAAGGAAGGAGCCCTGCCCCCCCTTCCCCTTTTCCCCGCCGATGCCTGCTCCAGCGCTGGCACCCACGGAGAGAAGGGGGGGGGAAGCAGTGGGATTCCCAACCTGGCGACCCCTGAGAAGAGCTGGCGCGACTCCCAAAGGGGTCGCAACCCCCAGGTTGGGAACCCCTGGCCTAGAGCCCTGATGATTAAGGGCTTAGGGGGCCAAGGACACAGTAGCTAGTGGCCAAGGGATCTATAAAAAAAAGGGACCCTAATGGTGCAGGGCCCAGGGGGCCAGGGCTCCCTGTGGCCCAAAGGTGAAGGGGGTCCCCATGGCTGTGTTAAATGTGTTAAAGGCACCCCTGGGTTTATTGGGGCTGGAAGGCAAGGAATCAGAGGGCTAATGGCCCAGGGGCCCAAAAACCTTGAGATTAGGGACCCAGGCAGAAATGGGAAATGCAGTTAGGGCCCATGTGGATTGAGGGTCCACAGGGGGCCCACAGCAAATCTCACAGCCATTGGCAATAATAACCTTTGAGAACTCCTGGAGAAGAGGAGAAGTCCCAGCCGACTGGAGGAGGGCAAACGTTGTCCCCATCTTCAAAAAGGGGAAAAAAGAGGATCCCAACAATTATCGTCCAGTTAGTCTGACATCAATCCCAGGAAAGATTCTGGAGCAGATCATTAAACAGAGAGTCTGTGAACATCTAGAAGGCAATGCCATCATCACAAAAAGTCAACACGGGTTTCAGAGAAAGAAGTCATGCCAGACAAACCTTATCTCCTTCTTTGATAAAATGACCATCTTGAAAGATGAAGGGAATGCTGTGGATGTAGTATGTCTTGATTTCAGTAAGGCCTTTGACAAAGTCCCCCTTGACATTCTTGCAAACAAGCTTGTAAAATGTGGACTAGAAAAGGCAACTGTTAAGTGGATTTGTAACCGGTTGACCGGTCGAACCCAAAGGATGGTCAGCCATGGCTCCTTTTCATCCTGGAGAAAAGTGACCAGTGGGGTCCTGCAGGGCTCTGTCCTGGGCCCAGGGCTATTCAACATCTTTATCAATAACTTGGAGGAAAAAATTGGGGGAAAACTTATCAAATTTGCAGATAACACCAAATTAGGAGGAGTAGCTAATACTCCGGAGGACAGGATCAAGATTCAAAATGACCTGAATAGACTAGAAAGCTGGGCCAAAGCTAAAAGAATGAAATTCAACACGGAGAAAGGTAAGGTATAGCACTTAGGGCAGAAAAATTAAATGTACAGATATAGGAATATGGGGGACACATGGCTGAATGAAACTACGTGTGAAAGGGATCTAGGAGTCCAAGTAGACCACAAGTTGAACATGAGTCAACAGTGCGATGCGGCAGCTAAAAAGGCCAATGCAATTCCAGACTGCATCAATAGAAGTATAGTGTCTAGATCAAGGGAAGTAGTAGTGCCACTCTATTCTGCTTTGGTCAGGCCCCACCTGGAATATTGTGTCCAGTTCTGAGCATCACAATTCAAAAAGGACATTGAGAAACTGGAGCCACGTGTCCAAAGGAGAGCGACTAAAATGGTGAAAGGTTTGGAAACCATGAATCCCTATGAGGAAGGACTTAGGGAGCAGGAAATGTTTAGTCTGGAGAAGAGAAGGTTAAGAGGTGATATGATAGCCCTATTTAAGTATTTGAAGGGATGTCATATTGAGGAGGGAGCAAGCTTGTTTTCTGATGCTCCAGAGACTAGGACCTGGAGCAATGGATGCAAGCTGCAGGAAAAGAGATTCCACCTCAACATTAGGAGGAACTTCCTCACAGTAAGGGCTGTTCGACAGTGGAAGACACTTCCTAGGAGTGTAGTGGAGTCTCCCTCCTTGGAGGTCTTCAAACGGAGGCTGGATGGCCATCTGTCAGGGATGCTTTGATCTGGATTTCCTGCATGGCAGAATGGGGTTGGACTGGATCAGGGCCCTTGCGGTCTCTTCCAACTCTATGATTCTATGATTATTATTATTATTATTATTATTATTATTAAAATTATTATTATTATTATTATTATTATTATTGACTTAAGCTACAGATATAAAAGTGTGTGTACCACAGTATATCATGTTATTATCATGTTTGTTGCATTTATTTCTATTGCCGACTGCCCCGGTTTCTCGTCCGCTTTCCCCCTTCGTCCTCAGCTTCCTTCCATTGCAAACCCTCTAATTATTATCCCAATTAATGATCTTAAAAGCAATCAAGAAAGTGGGAAGGATTAATTGGGTTTGCAATGGAAGGAAGCTGAGGACGAAGGAGGAAGAAGAAAGAGAAACTGGGGCATGATTAAAAGTGGGAGGTTTTAGAGGGTTTGAAGAGAAAACACAGCCAAGCGCATGGACACACAAGTTACTACTCAACATAAGGGTTTATTATTAGAAGAGTCATTAAAACAAAGGTTCAGTAATAACTGCTGTAACAAAAGGCTAGCAGAGAGTGACCCAGTCTAAACATGAAAGGTTACACTCATTACAAATGCTATACTATACCATACCTATGTAGTAATAATCATCATCATCACAACAAGAATAAAAGAACAATACACTCATGCAATCCTTCAAGTATGATAATACTTTTAAAAACTATAAGAGCAGTAGGCCTTTTGGGCTCTGCTTCCTCCTCCTCCTCCTCCTCCTCCTCCTCCATTGATGGGAGCCTGGGCTGGTTTTGCTGGCCTTGTCCCACTGGGATCTGGTTCCTGCCATTCTCTCTGCAGAAGGCCAGGCGGAAGGAAGGGAGGAAGGAAGAAAGGGAGGGAGGGAGAGATGGAGGGAAAGGACATTTCCTGGTGAGGCTGGGGCTGCCTTGGCAGAGAGCAGGAGTGTGTGCCATGCCAGCCTCAGGCAGCATCAGCATCAGAGGGGCAGCAGATAACCCCCCCCCCCCCATTGCTTTGCCTCTGGCTCCCAGAGTCCTGGGTCTGGGGTCCGCCTCTTCCATGAGAAAGGCATGGGGATGGAGGGAGAGGGAAGGAGGAAGGGGAGGGGCGGGAAAGGGAAGGGGGAAGAAGGGGGAAGGGGAAGAGGGGAAGGAGAAGAAGGGAGGAAGGAAAAAGGGAAGGAGGGAGGGAGGGAGGGAGGAAGGAAGGCAAGAGGGAAGGAATGATGGAAAGAAGGAAGGAGGGAAGGAAAGACGGAAGGAAGGAGAGAAGGAAAGAAAGGAAGGAGGGAGGGAGGTAGTAGGAAGGAAGAGAGGGAGGATGAAGAGGGAAGGGAAGGCACGAAGGAAGGAAGGAAGGAAAGAAGGTAAGAAAGAAAGAAAGAAGGAAGGGAGGGAAGAAAGAAAGAAAGAAAGAAAGAAAGAAAGAAAGAAAGAGGGGAGAGGGAGGGAGGAAGGAAAGAAAAAAGAAAGAAAGTAAGTGGTAGGAAGGGAGGGAGGGAGGGAGGATGGAACAGGGAAGGGAGGAAAGAAGGGAAGGAAAGAAAGAAAGAGGGAAGGGAGAGAGGGAGGGAGGGAGGGAAGAGAGAAGCAAGGAAAGGAAGGAAGGAAGTAGGTAAGGAAGGGAAGAAGGAAGGTGGTAGAAAGGAAGGGAGGAAGGAAAGAAAGAGGGAAGGAATGATGGAAAGAAAGAAGGAAGGAGGTAGGGAAAGAAGGAAAAGAGGGGAGGGAGGAAAGAGAAAGAATGGAGCAAAGGAGGAAGAAAGGAAGGGAAGAAGGAAGGAAAGAGGGAGAGAAGGAAGACGGTAGAAAGAGAGGGAGGGAGGGAAGAGGAGAGGGAGGAAGTAAGGAAAGAAAGAAAGAGGGAAAGAGGAAAGGGAATGAAGGAAGGGATAGGAAGGAGGGAAGGAAGGAATGATAGAAAGAAGGAAGGAAGCAAAGAAGAGAGGAAGGAAGGCGGTAGAAAGGGAGGAAGAGAGGGAAGAGGGAAGGAAGGAAGGGAAGAGAGAAGAAAAGAAGAGGAGGAAGGAATGAAGAAGGAAGGATGGAAGCAAGGAAGAAAGGAAGGAAAGGAGGGAAGGTGATAGAAAGGGAGGGAGGGAATGAAGGGAGGAAGGAATGAGGGAAGGGAGGGAGGGATGGAGAGAGAGAAAGGAAGGAGAAAGAAAAGAAAGAAAGAAAAGAAATAAGGAAGGAAAGAGGGAGGGAGGAAGGAAGGATGGAAGGGGAAGGAAGGCAGTAAAAAGGAAGGGAGGATGGGAAGAGAGGAGGAAGGACAGAAGAAGGGAAACAAGGGAAGGAAGGAAGGAAGGAAGGAAAGAAAGAACTAAGGGAGGGAGGGAGGGAAAAAAGAAGGGAAGCGGTAGGAAGGAAGGAAAGTGAAGGAAGAAAGGAAGGAAGGAAGGAAGGCATGGAGGATGGGTAGAGAGAAGGGAGGAAGGAAGGAGGTTGAAAGGAAGGAAAGAAGGAAAGAAAGAAGGGAAAGAAGGAGGGTGGGAAGAAGGGAGAAGGAGGGGAGGAAAGAAGGAAGGAAGAAGGAAAGGAAAATAGGGAAGGAAAGAGGGAAAGAATGGTGGAAAGAAGGAAGGAAAGTAAGGAAGCAAGGAAGGAGGCAGAGAAGGAAGAAAGGTAGGGAAGGAGTGATGGAAAAAAGAAGGAAGGAGGGAAAGAAGGCAGTAGAAAGGAAGGGAGGGAGGATGGAAAGAGGGAAGGGAGAAAGGAAGGGAGGGAAGAGGGAAGGGAGGAAAGAAGGAAGCAAGGGAAGGAAGCAAGGAAGAGAAGAAGGAAGGAGGGAAGGAAGGAAGGAAGGAAAGAAGGTGGTAGAAAGGGAGGGAGGGAGGGAGGGAGGGAAGGGGGAAGTAAGGAAAGAAAGAGGGAAAGAGGGAAGAGAAGGAAGGAACAAAGAGATTGGAAGGAGGGAAGGAATGATAGAAAGAAGGAAGCAAGGAAGAGAGCAAGGAAGGTGGTAGAAATGGAGGAAGGAAAGGAAGAGGGAAGGGAGGAAGGTAAGAGAGAAGGAAGGAAGGAAGGACGGAAGCAAGGAAGAGATGAAGGAAAGGAGGGAGGGAGGGATGGAGGGAAAAGGGAGGGGGAGTTAGGAAGGAAGGGAGGAAGGAATGAGGGAAGGGAGGGAGAGAGGAAGAAGAAAGAAAGATAAGGAAGGAAAGGAGGGAATGAAAGAAAGAAAGAGGAAGGAAGAAAGGAAGGAAGGAAATAAAGAGGTAAGAAAGGAATGAGGGAAGGAAGGAAGGAACAAGAAAGAGGGAAGGAAAGAAAGAAAGAAGAAGGAAGGAAGGAAAGAAAGAAAGAAAGAGATAAAGAAGAAATGAAGGAGGAAGAAAGGTGAAAGAAAGAGAAGAGAAAGAAAGAAAGAGAAGGAAGAAAGGAGGGAAGAAGGAAGAAAGGGGCGAAGGAAAGTAAAAGGCAATGAAATAAAAAGCAAGGAAGGGAGGAAGGGAAGGAGAAGAAATAGAGGAGAAAGGAGAGGAAGGAGGAGGAAGGAGAGGAAAAGGGAGGAAGGAGGAATAAGGGGATGAAGGGGAGGAAAGAGGAAATGGAAAGGAGGGGGAGGAAAGAGGGAAAAGAAACGAAGGGGAAGAAGGAGGGGAAGGGAGGAAGGAGGGGAAGGGAGGAAGGAGGGGAGTCTGGCCGACTGACCAGCAGTGGCAGGAAGGGGATGGTGGACGGGGGCAGATGGGAGATGTAGTCATGTCTTCCTTCCTCCCTCCCTCCCTCTGGCTTCCTTCCTTGGCAGAGCAGGGATTTGAACCCAGCCAGCGCTCAAAGCACCCAGCTGGACTGGGAGTTGAAACCTCAGAGCTCCATCCAGACGCGGCTTTGGCTGCTAGCGCTCTCCATCACTGGAACCTGGGGCAGGTGGCTTGGCCTTGATGGGACATTTTAACCCTGGGGGAACCGGGATTATCCCGCCCCAAATGGGGAAATATCCGCAACCAGCGTCCGAGTGGCGGCAGCGTGGGAAGGCTGTGCGATGGCATCCTTGCCTTTGTCCAGAGCAGCAGGGAGTCCGGAGAGGAGTCTTCTGGGGACTTTGCAGACCTTGGCTGGAGGCTGGGGATGGAGGTCCTTTCGGGCGGAGCCACGGCGCGGGTGGAAGCCACGGTCTTTCAGTCCTGTGGGGGGGGGGGGGATAGGAGAGATGCCTTTTAGCCGTGTGTCTTCTCTTTTGAAGAGAAGGCCATCCCCCAGAGAGAGAGAGAGAAGGAGAGAGGGAGGAAGGGAAACTGGACTCACCGCATTCATCTGGGGTTGAACACAGACATCATGCTGTGCATCAGGTCCAGCCTCTGGAGAAAGATTGCAAAGATATCAATTGCTTCCCTGCAGGAAAGAGAGAGGGGAAAGAAAAGAGAGTTGGTTCAGGGCTGGTTTGTATCCCTGCATCCAGCCGCACTGGCCACTCCTATTCCAGCCCTGCCTTGCAGCCAACTTACCCTGGGACCAGGTACATTTTAGGCTTCCTGCTGGTCCCCTGCTTCTTGGGTTCGAACTGGCTGACCAAGATGTTGGTCAGGGCCACAAAATGGCACGACAGCCAGTCCTTCAGGCTCTTGATGTCGCTGTGGTCCCTTACAATGGCCCTGATCCCTCTGAGCGCCTTCAGCTGAGGAGAGAAGCAGGTTTCCTGGTAAACAACCCAGAAGAAGGAAGGGCCACCCACCGATGGTAAACTACGTTGGGTTTCCTGCCTTGCGGATGAGCCAGGCGAGGGTCAGACCCTTACTTTAGCCAAAGGCAGTTCCTCGCTATCCTGAATCTGATTTTCATTCAGCGTGACGATGAACTCATCCAGGCACATGTCAAGGATACACTTGGGTGAAGCAAAGACCGCATACATGAGTTTATCGCAGGCCCTAGAGAAAGGGAAGGAGAGCCAATGGCATCCCTGCCGGACCCCCAGACCCCAGGAGGGAAAATGGGCCGCATCCTGGGAGGAGGAAGCCACCTACGTTTCTTCTGATTTCAAGAAATGCTCCAGCATCAGGTCCATGCTCTTGGATGCAATGGCATCTGCCAGAGACCTCTTCTTTTCTTTGGAGGAAGTGTTGAATATGTCGCACATGAGATGTATGTTGTCCTCTGTCTGCCAGGAGGAAAGAAGACAGCAGCAGGGAAAAGGAGGTGACTCCCGTTGTTTGTTGCCGTATGTGACAAGCCTTGGGAACGTGTCCTGCCTTCCTTCCTATCAGGCCTGGTCTCTAATGTGGGTTTTGGGTTGGATACATTTAAAAAGGAGGGGGGGGGAACCTATTGTCTCTCAAAGGTTTCAATGCTCATTTTGGTTTCCACGCTTACCTTTGGTCTCAGAAAGACAAGCTGCATCAAGAATTCCCAGACCATTATATTAGGAAGCCACTGCAGAGGACTTGGAGGAAGCGTCAAAGCAAACTGTTTCCCAAAACCCCAAAGCGGCCTTTTTAAGGAGAGGAGCCTAGCTTCTGAAACATGGATGACTTGTAGTAAAGGAGGGTTAACAAAAACCCCAATGAAGGAATATACCAAACCAGAGAGGGATTAGCTGAAGAGGGGGTCCTCTGTCCCTGGTTTCCTTACAGACAGTGAACAGAGAGAGAGGTTCAGAACGGACCCAAAATGAGAGGGTTTTCGAGACAAGTTTGGCATTTGAAGATTGAACAAAAACAAGATATAAAAAAATAATAGCCAAATTATATAAAAATTTACTAAAATTAGGCCAAGAGCAGAAGGAATAAAAGAAAATATGAACAAATGGACTCAAAACGTGGTGCATCCTATTAAACCTGAAGAGTAGGAAAGACTAGGGAATAAATATCTAAAATAGTTGTACATTAAAAGACATTTTTATAAGCTCTATTTTAGGTTCCACCCAAAGAATTGCTAAAATGTCAAAACATACAAAAGATCCATGTTGGAAATATGATTATATAATATATTGCCACCATATATATATATGTGTGTGTGTGTGTGTGTGTGTGTGTGTGTATGTATATCTATATATGGTGTGTGTGTGTGTGTATATATATATATATATATATATATATATATATGGATGGTATGTATATACACACACACACACCATCCATATATATATATATACACACACACACACACACATCATATATAGCTATACATACACACCACGCACACACACACACACACATATATGATGGCAATGTCTGACAACTAAAACATTCTGGAAATCAGCAAATGACGGTGCAATTACAGCCTGGTTGTGAATGTCAAAGTCCTCTCTCTGAATAACCCAGAGCCTCCAACCAGAGACACTGGCCAAAGGTTGAGGGCCTTTGCTCTAAGTGAAATTCTGCATCCATTGCATTGGCTACAGCAGGGAAGTTTATCTAAAAGGGAGTTTTAATCAGGCAACCCTCCAGGTGATGCTAGACCACAGCTCTGGTGAATGGAAAGGAATGATGGGAGATGCAGTCAAGCATCATCTGGAAGGCCACCCACTCATTTTACACTGAAGCACAAGGTGGAAGTAATCCATGCTTATGAAATGCACAATTTTTCTTCTAAATGATTCATCTCTCTCTTTCATGTTGGCTTTATTACAGAGGTGGATGATCGAATTCCCTAAAACTAGACTCCGCTGTTCTTTATGTGTTCTTGGACCACAACTCCCATCAGCCCTAACCAATGGCAAGGAAAAATGGCCCTGGAAAATTGGGTGCCTCTCTCACTAAACTAGGAATATAAATGACAGGGTGGGAACCTTATAACCCCAAAAAACCTCCCAGCATCCACCACCACTGGCTATATGCACAAGGGCTAATGGGAGTGGCAGTCCCAACCCACTTTTAGGAATGCAAGTAGTCAGCCTTCCACGTTGGTGCTCCAAGTCATAGGTTCTGCATGCCTTTTGCCGAAGGCAAGCAAAGAAAACAGATAACTCCTGTGATATAACAAGAGGCCTGGAAAATAGGTCGTTACTTTGAGATAACAAGAAGCCCTCTCCAGTAGATGCCAGTCAACAGAACATTTAATGCCAAAGTTCATACTAACTTTTCACATTTCAGAACAGACCTTTTTTTAAAAAAAGAAGGGATGTATTTATCCCCATCACTTGCAAACTTTAAAAAATAGAAATGCAGAGGAAGCGGGTTCCAGTCCCTGGAAAAGCCTACCCCACCCTTTGCAAATATTTCTTTAAAAGGCCCTTTTCTTCCTTACCACAGAACAGTTAGAATTATTCGCGTCAGACTCCTGAACACAGCGCTCTTCATCAGAGGTTCTCCCTTGAGGTTCTGGGACCCTGAAACGGAGCAGGATACAAAACAGGACGATGCTGCGGAAAGGCCGCTTGCGGGGACATTGTCATACGCCGGTCATTCGGCCATTTGGAGAGATGAACTTACCTGTCTGAACTGGGCCCAGGATCAGCCTCTGCAGGACAGGGACCAGCATCTGAACCCTATAAATAAACAGAGGGGGGAGAGAAGTGAAAGACAGAAAATGGGGTACAAGGGGATCTTCTTGGGGTGGCCCTTTTGTTACTCATGATTTGAAAGAGTTCTTCAGAGTTCTTTAGGGTGGAAAAATGAAATGCATAAATATAGAATCATAGAATCCTAGAGACCCCAAGAAGGGCCCTGATCCAGTCCAAGCCCCTTCTTCTGCCATGCAGGAACTCTCCGTCAAAGCATCCCCATTGACAGATGGCCATCCAGCCTCTGTTTAAAGACCTCTAAGGAGAGAGACTCCACAACAATCTCTGAGGAGGAAGGAGTGTGTTCCACTGTCAAACAGCCCTTACTCTCAGGAAGGTCCTCCTCATATTGAGCTGGAATCTCTTTTCCTTCAGCTTCATTGCTCCATGGGGTCCTATTCTCTGGAGCAGCAGAAAACAAGCTTGCTCCCTCCTCAAGATGACATCCCCTCAAATAGTTAAATAGGATGGGAAACACCTGGCTGAATGAGAGACTTCTACGTGTGAAAGAGATCTAGGAGTCCTAGATTAGACCACAAATTGAATGTGAGTCTACAGTGCGACGCAGCAGCTAAAAAGGCCAATGCGATTTTAGGCTGCATCAATAGAAGTATAGTCTCTAGATCAAGAGAAGTCATAGTGCCACTCTATTCTGCTTCGGTCAAGCTCCACCTGGAATAGCCCTGTGTCCAGTTCTGGGCAAAATAATTCAAGAAGGACATTGAGAAATTGGAGCCATGTGTCCAAAGGAGGGAAAGGGTCTGGAAACCATGAAGCCCTCTGAGGAGAGACTTAAGGTGCTGGGGATGTTTAGCCTGGAGAAGAGCAGGTGAAGAGGTGATATGACAGTCCTGTTTAAATATTAAAGGGATGCCCTGCTGAAGAGGGAGCAAGCTTGTTTTCTGCTGCTCCAGAGAATAGGACCCGATGCAGCAAGGGAGGCAAGGTACAGGAAAAGGGATTCCAGATCAACATTAGGAGTAGTAAGGGCTGTTTGAAAGTGGAAGACACGCCTTCCTGAGAGATTGTGGTGAAGTCTCCTTCCTCAGAGGTCTTCAAACAGAGGCTGCATGGCCATCTATCTGTCAATGGGCCTGCTTTGATAGAGAGTTCCTGCATGGCAGAAGAAGGGGGTTGGACTGGATCAAGGCCCTTGGGTTCTATGATTCCCCTCCTCCCCACCTTTTCGTTTCCCTGCGGCCCCCATTGGGGCTTCCTTAACTTCATGGTCATCGTATCAAGATGAAAGAAGAATAGATTTGGACAGAATTTGGACAGAAAAGGGGGGAAAAGGGGAGACTCTTCAATTACCGTCAAAGAGGAAATACTCTCTAGGCCAAGCGTCTCAGGGATGGTCTCCTCTGCATTGGTCCCCTGTGGTTGTGGCAAACTGAAATAGGGACAGGAAAAACATATCATCCTCATCATCATCATCATCATCATCATTATCCCTCAGTCACAGTAAGAAGGAAGGAAGGAAAGAAAGAAAGAGGGCAGGAAGGAAGGAAGAAGGAGAGGAGGGGAAAGAAGGGGAAAGGGAGAGAAAGAGAAGGAAGAAAGGAGGGTGGGAGAGAGAGAAGGGTTCAAGGAAAAGAATGAGGGAGAGAGGGAGGAAAGAGGTGGAAAAGAAAGGGAGGGGAAAAGAAGGAAGGAAAGAGGGAGGGAGGAATGAAAGGAAGGAGCAAGGTAAAAAAGGAAGGAAAAGAGGAAGGAGGGGAAGGAAAGAGAAAGGAAACAAGGAAAGTAAGAAAAAGGAAGCAAAGAAAGAAGGAAGGAAAGAAGGAGGGGATGGGGAATGATAGAAGGGAAGGAAGGAAGGAAGGAAGGAAGGAAGGAAGGAAGGAAGGAAAAAGACCATGAAATAACCGGGGCCAGAATGAAGTTCTGGAAAAGCCGCTTGGGGGGACATAAGGACTCACCTGTCTGAAGCGGGTGTAGGATTAGGCTCTGCTTCTGCAGGACAGGGATCATGGCTGCCCAAATCCTATAGATAAAGAGAAGTGAAAGAGAGACCATGGGACACAAGGGGGTGGCCTTGGGCTGGCCCTGACCCTAAAAGTCTCCCCCCCAGTTTCCCCCTTTTGTTACCCATGAGCCCAAAGAGTTATTCACCTTCTCCCCATCTTTTCCTTTCCCTGTGGCTTCCATCTCTTCATCGTTTTCCTAGCAAGGAAAAAGAAGAATGAGTTTGGACAGTCCTCCAATAAAGAGGGAAAAGGGGGAAAGGACTTTATTAATTACCATCAAAGAGGGAAGGCTCTCTGCCTCAAGCATTTCAGGGATCCCTTCCAAACTGAAACACAGACAGGAATATGATATCATCATCACCATCATCATCACCCTCTCAGTCCCAGTAGGAAGAAAGAGGGAAAGAAGGAAGGAAGGGAAGGGAAGGGAGAATGATGGAAGGGGAAGGGAAAGTAACAAGGAAGGAGAAAAAGACAGAAAAAACAAAGGAAAGAAGGAAGGAAAGAAAGAAAGAAAGAAAGAAAGAAAGAAAGAAAGAAAGAAAGAAAGACAGGAACAGGCCATGGAACAAAGTGGAAAGACCACTTGCGGAGACTTCTTCATTCAGTCCCCATCCAGAACCCAAACGGAGAAGACCTTACCTGTCAGACCTGGACCCAAGATCAGCCTCTGCAGGACAGCCATCGCTCTCCGAATCCTACAAAAGAAGGAGAGAAGTGAAGGAGAGTCCATGGGCCACAAAGGGATGCTCTTGGGTTGGCCTTGAGCCGAAAAGGCGTTCCCTAAAAAGGGGGAGAAGGGAGACGCGTCCGCCCCCAGTTTTGCCCCTTGGTTACCTATGAGTTGAAAGGTCTATTCCCCTGCCATCCTATGAAGATAAAAGAAGGATGAATTTGGGCAGGAAAGGGGAGGAAAAGGGAAGGATGCCTATCTTTCCTTACCGTTAAAGAGATACAACTCCGTGATGCAAGTGACTCAGGGATGTCCTCGTCAATATAGCTGACCTTGACTTCTGGGAGACTGAGAGAGGGACAGGAGAAGGAGATTGGTATTATTATTGACCATAAGGATACTATTATTTCCTTGCCAATACAGAAACCCCTCTGGCCCAGAGAGAAGTATGGGGGAATATTTGCCCACAGAGAAACCATTCTGGCCCATAGAGACTCACTGGGGAATATTTGCCCCTAGAGAAACCATTCTGGCCCATAGAGAATCACTGAGGAACATTTGCCCATAAAGAAACCTTTCTGGCCCATAGAGAATCCCTGGGGAATATTTGCCCCTAGAGAAACCATTCTGGCCCATAGAGAATCCCTGGGGAATATTTGCCCCTAGAGAAACCATTCTGGCCCATAGAGAATCACTGGGGAATATTTGCCCTCAGAGAAACCATTCTGGCCCATAGAGACTCACTGGGGAATATTTGCCCCTAGAGAAACCATTCTGGCCCATAGAGAATCCCTGGGGAATATTTGCCCCTAGAGAAACCATTCTGGCCCATAGAGACTCACTGGGGAATATTTGCCCCTAGAGAAACCATTCTGGCCCATAGAGACTCACTGGGGAATATTTGCCCCTAGAGAAACCATTCTGGCCCATAGAGACTCACTGGGGAATATTTGCCCCTAGAGAAACCATTCTGGCCCATAGAGACTCACTGGGGAATATTTGCCCCTAGAGAAACCATTCTGGCCCATAGAGAATCCCTGGGGAATATTTGCCCCTAGAGAAACCATTCTGGCCCATAGAGAATCACTGGGGAATATTTGCCCTCAGAGAAACCATTCTGGCCCATAGAGAATCACTGGGGAATATTTGCCCACAGAGAAACCATTCTGGCCCATAGAGACTCACTGGGGAATATTTGCCCCTAGAGAAACCATTCTGGTCCATAGAGAATCCCTGGGGAATATTTGCCCCTAGAGAAACCATTCTGGCCCATAGAGACTCACTGGGGAATATTTGCCCCTAGAGAAACCATTCTGGCCCATAGAGACTCACTGGGGAATATTTGCCCCTAGAGAAACCATTCTGGCCCATAGAGACTCACTGGGGAATATTTGCCCCTAGAGAAACCATTCTGGCCCATAGAGACTCACTGGGGAATATTTGCCCCTAGAGAAACCATTCTGGCCCATAGAGACTCACTGGGGAATATTTGCCCCTAGAGAAACCATTCTGGCCCATAGAGAATCCCTGGGGAATATTTGCCCCTAGAGAAACCATTCTGGCCCATAGAGAATCACTGGGGAATATTTGCCCCTAGAGAAACCATTCTGGCCCATAGAGACTCACTGGGGAATATTTGCCCCTAGAGAAACCATTCTGGCCCATAGAGAATCCCTGGGGAATATTTGCCCCTAGAGAAACCATTCTGGCCCATAGAGAATCACTGGGGAATATTTGCCCACAGAGAAACCATTCTGGCCCATAGAGAATCCCTGGGGAATATTTGCCCCTAGAGAAACCATTCTGGCCCATAGAGAACCACTGGGGAATATTTGCCCCTAGAGAAATCATTCTGGCCCATAGAGTCTCACTGGGGAATATTTGCCCCTAGAGAAACCATTCTGGCCCATAGAGACTCACTGGGGAATATTTGCCCCTAGAGAAACCATTCTGGCCCATAGAGACTCACTGGGGAATATTTGCCCCTAGAGAAACCATTCAGGCCCATAGAGAATCCCTGGGGAATATTTGCCCCTAGAGAAACCATTCTGGCCCATAGAGACTCACTGGGGAATATTTGCCCCTAGAGAAACCATTCTGGCCCATAGAGAATCCCTGGGGAATATTTGCCCCTAGAGAAACCATTCTGGCCCATAGAGAATCACTGGGGAATATTTGCCCCTAGAGAAACCATTCTGGCCCATAGAGAATCCCTGGGGAATATTTGCCCACAGAGAAACCATTCTAGCCCATAGAGAATCCCTGGGGAATATTTGCCCCTAGAGAAACCATTCTGGCCCATAGAGAATCACTGGGGAATATTTGCCCACAGAGAAACCATTCTGGCCCATAGAGAATCCCTGGGGAATATTTGCCCACAGAGAAACCATTCTGGCCCATAGAGAATCCCTGGGGAATATTTGCCCCTAGAGAAACCATTCTGGCCCATAGAGAATCCCTGGGGAATATTTGCCCACAGAGAAACCATTCTGGCCCATAGAGACTCACTGGGGAATATTTGCCCCTAGAGAAACCATTCTGGCCCATAGAGACTCACTGGGGAATATTTGCCCCTAGAGAAACCATTCTGGCCCATAGAGACTCACTGGGGAATATTTGCCCCTAGAGAAACCATTCTGGCCCATAGAGAATCCCTGGGGAATATTTGCCCCTAGAGAAACCATTCTGGCCCATAGAGAATCACTGGGGAATATTTGCCCACAGAGAAACCATTCTGGCCCATAGAGACTCACTGGGGAATATTTGCCCCTAGAGAAACCATTCTGGTCCATAGAGAATCCCTGGGGAATATTTGCCCCTAGAGAAACCATTCTGGCCCATAGAGACTCACTGGGGAATATTTGCCCCTAGAGAAACCATTCTGGCCCATAGAGACTCACTGGGGAATATTTGCCCCTAGAGAAACCATTCTGGCCCATAGAGACTCACTGGGGAATATTTGCCCCTAGAGAAACCATTCTGGCCCATAGAGACTCACTGGGGAATATTTGCCCCTAGAGAAACCATTCTGGCCCATAGAGACTCACTGGGGAATATTTGCCCCTAGAGAAACCATTCTGGCCCATAGAGAATCACTGGGGAATATTTGCCCACAGAGAAACCATTCTGGCCCATAGAGAATCACTGGGGAATATTTGCCCACAGAGAAACCATTCTGGCCCATAGAGAATCCCTGGGGAATATTTGCCCCTAGAGAAACCATTCTGCCCCATAGAGAATCCCTGGGGAATATTTGCCCCTAGAGAAACCATTCTGGCCCATAGAGAATCACTGGGGAATATTTGCCCCTAGAGAAACCATTCTGGCCCATAGAGAATCCCTGGGGAATATTTGCCCACAGAGAAACCATTCTGGCCCATAGAGAATCCCTGTGGAATATTTGCCCCTAGAGAAACCATTCTGGCCCATAGAGAATCACTGGGGAATATTTGCCCACAGAGAAACCATTCTGGCCCATAGAGAATCACTGGGGAATATTTGCCCCTAGAGAAACCATTCTGGTCCATAGAGAACCACTGGGGAATATTTGCCCATAGAGAAACCATTCTGGCCCATAGAGTCTCACTGGGGAATATTTGCCCCTAGAGAAACCATTCTGGCCCATAGAGACTCACTGGGGAATATTTGCCCCTAGAGAAACCATTCTGGCCCATGGAGAACCACTGGGGAATATTTGCCCCTAGAGAACCCATTCTGGCCCATAGAGTCTCACTGGGGAATATTTGCCCCTAGAGAAACCATTCTGGCCCATAGAGACTCACTGGGGAATATTTGCCCCTAGAGAAACCATTCTGGCCCATAGAGAATCCCTGGGGAATATTTGCCCCTAGAGAAACCATTCTGGCCCATAGAGAATCACTGGGGAATATTTGCCCACAGAGAAACCATTCTGGCCCATAGAGAATTCCTGGGGAATATTTGCCCCTAGAGAAACCATTCTGGCCCATAGAGAACCACTGGGGAATATTTGCCCCTAGAGAAATCATTCTGGCCCATAGAGTCTCACTGGGGAATATTTGCCCCTAGAGAAACCATTCTGGCCCATAGAGACTCACTGGGGAATATTTGCCCCTAGAGAAACCATTCTGGCCCATAGAGACTCACTGGGGAATATTTGCCCCTAGAGAAACCATTCAGGCCCATAGAGAATCCCTGGGGAATATTTGCCCCTAGAGAAAACATTCTGGCCCATAGAGACTCACTGGGGAATATTTGCCCCTAGAGAAACCATTCTGGCCCATAGAGACTCACTGGGGAATATTTGCCCCTAGAGAAACCATTCTGGCCCATAGAGACTCACTGGGGAATATTTGCCCCTAGAGAAACCATTCTGGCCCATAGAGACTCACTGGGGAATATTTGCCCCTAGAGAAACCATTCTGGCCCATAGAGAATCCCTGGGGAATATTTGCCCCTAGAGAAACCATTCTGGCCCATAGAGAATCACTGGGGAATATTTGCCCACAGAGAAACCATTCTGGCCCATAGAGACTCACTGGGGAATATTTGCCCCTAGAGAAACCATTCTGGTCCATAGAGAATCCCTGGGGATTATTTGCCCCTAGAGAAACCATTCTGGCCCATAGAGACTCACTGGGGAATATTTGCCCCTAGAGAAACCATTCTGGCCCATAGAGACTCACTGGGGAATATTTGCCCCTAGAGAAACCATTCTGGCCCATAGAGACTCACTGGGGAATATTTGCCCCTAGAGAAACCATTCTGGCCCATAGAGACTCACTGGAGAATATTTGCCCCTAGAGAAACCATTCTGGCCCATAGAGACTCACTGGGGAATATTTGCCCCTAGAGAAACCATTCTGGCCCATAGAGAATCCCTGGGGAATATTTGCCCCTAGAGAAACCATTCTGGCCCATAGAGAATCACTGGGGAATATTTGCCCACAGAGAAACCATTCTGGCCCATAGAGAATCCCTGGGGAATATTTGCCCCTAGAGAAACCATTCTGGCCCATAGAGAATCACTGGGGAATATTTGCCCACAGAGAAACCATTCTGGCCCATAGAGACTCACTGGGGAATATTTGCCCCTAGAGAAACCATTCTGGCCCATAGAGACTCACTGGGGAATATTTGCCCCTAGAGAAACCATTCTGGCCCATAGAGACTCACTGGGGAATATTTGCCCCTAGAGAAACCATTCTGGCCCATAGAGAATCCCTGGGGAATATTTGCCCCTAGAGAAACCATTCTGGCCCATAGAGAATCACTGGGGAATATTTGCCCTCAGAGAAACCATTCTGGCCCATAGAGAATCACTGGGGAATATTTGCCCACAGAGAAACCATTCTGGCCCATAGAGACTCACTGGGGAATATTTGCCCCTAGAGAAACCATTCTGGTCCATAGAGAATCCCTGGGGAATATTTGCCCCTAGAGAAACCATTCTGGCCCATAGAGACTCACTGGGGAATATTTGCCCCTAGAGAAACCATTCTGGCCCATAGAGACTCACTGGGGAATATTTGCCCCTAGAGAAACCATTCTGGTCCATAGAGACTCACTGGGGAATATTTGCCCCTAGAGAAACCATTCTGGCCCATAGAGACTCACTGGGGAATATTTGCCCCTAGAGAAACCATTCTGGCCCATAGAGACTCACTGGGGAATATTTGCCCCTAGAGAAACCATTCTGGCCCATAGAGAATCCCTGGGGAATATTTGCCCCTAGAGAAACCATTCTGGCCCATAGAGAATCACTGGGGAATATTTGCCCCTAGAGAAACCATTCTGGCCCATAGAGAATCCCTGGGGAATATTTGCCCACAGAGAAACCATTCTGGCCCATAGAGAATCCCTGGGGAATATTTGCCCCTAGAGAAACCATTCTGGCCCATAGAGAATCACTGGGGAATATTTGCCCACAGAGAAACCATTCTGGCCCATAGAGAATCACTGGGGAATATTTGCCCCTAGAGAAACCATTCTGGCCCATAGAGAACCACTGGGGAATATTTGCCCATAGAGAAACCATTCTGGCCCATAGAGTCTCACTGGGGAATATTTGCCCCTAGAGAAACCATTCTGGCCCATGGAGACTCACTGGGGAATATTTGCCCCTAGAGAAACCATTCTGGCCCATGGAGAACCACTGGGGAATATTTGCCCCTAGAGAACCCATTCTGGCCCATAGAGTCTCACTGGGGAATATTTGCCCCTAGAGAAACCATTCTGGCCCATAGAGACTCACTGGGGAATATTTGCCCCTAGAGAAACCATTCTGGCCCATAGAGAATCCCTGGGGAATATTTGCCCCTAGAGAAACCATTCTGGCCCATAGAGAATCACTGGGGAATATTTGCCCACAGAGAAACCATTCTGGCCCATAGAGAATCCCTGGGGAATATTTGCCCCTAGAGAAACCATTCTGGCCCATAGAGAACCACTGGGGAATATTTGCCCCTAGAGAAATCATTCTGGCCCATAGAGTCTCACTGGGGAATATTTGCCCCTAGAGAAACCATTCTGGCCCATAGAGACTCACTGGGGAATATTTGCCCCTAGAGAAACCATTCTGGCCCATAGAGAACCACTGGGGAATATTTGCCCCTAGAGAAACCATTCTGGCCCATAGAGAATCCCTGGGGAATATTTGCCCATAGAGAAACCATTCTGGCCCATATAGAATCACTGGGAAATATGTGCCCACAGAGAAACCATTCTGGCCCATAGAGAATCACTGGGGAATATTTGCCCCTACAGAAACCATTCTGGCCCATAGAGAATCACTGGGGAATATTTGCCCCTAGAGAAACCATTCTGGCCCATAGAGACTCACTGGGGAATATTTACCCCTAGAGAAACCATTCTGGCCCATAGAGAATCACTGGGGAATATTTGCCCCTAGAGAAACCATTCTGGCCCATAGAGAATCACTGGGGAATATTTGCCCCTAGAGAAACCATTCTGGCCCATAGAGACTCACTGGGGAATATTTGCCCCTAGAGAAACCATTCTGGCCCATAGAGACTCACTGGGGAATATTTGCCCCTAGAGAAACCATTCTGGCCCATAGAGACTCACTGGGGAATATTTGCCCCTAGAGAAACCATTCTGGCCCATAGAGACTCACTGGGGAATATTTGCCCCTAGAGAAACCATTCTGGCCCATAGAGACTCACTGGGGAATATTTGCCCCTAGAGAAACCATTCTGGCCCATAGAGAATCCCTGGGGAATATTTGCCCCTAGAGAAACCATTCTGGCCCATAGAGAATCACTGGGGAATATTTGCCCCTAGAGAAACCATTCTGGCCCATAGAGAATCCCTGGGGAATATTTGCCCACAGAGAAACCATTCTGGCCCATAGAGAATCCCTGGGGAATATTTGCCCCTAGAGAAACCATTCTGGCCCATAGAGAATCACTGGGGAATATTTGCCCACAGAGAAACCATTCTGGCCCATAGAGACTCACTGGGGAATATTTGCCCCTAGAGAAACCATTCTGGCCCATAGAGACTCACTGGGGAATATTTGCCCCTAGAGAAACCATTCTGGCCCATAGAGACTCACTGGGGAATATTTGCCCCTAGAGAAACCATTCTGGCCCATAGAGAATCCCTGGGGAATATTTGCCCCTAGAGAAACCATTCTGGCCCATAGAGAATCACTGGGGAATATTTGCCCTCAGAGAAACCATTCTGGCCCATAGAGAATCACTGGGGAATATTTGCCCACAGAGAAACCATTCTGGCCCATAGAGACTCACTGGGGAATATTTGCCCCTAGAGAAACCATTCTGGTCCATAGAGAATCCCTGGGGAATATTTGCCCCTAGAGAAACCATTCTGGCCCATAGAGACTCACTGGGGAATATTTGCCCCTAGAGAAACCATTCTGGCCCATAGAGACTCACTGGGGAATATTTGCCCCTAGAGAAACCATTCTGGCCCATAGAGACTCACTGGGGAATATTTGCCCCTAGTAAAACCATTCTGGCCCATAGAGACTCACTGGGGAATATTTGCCCCTAGAGAAACCATTCTGGCCCATAGAGAATCCCTGGGGAATATTTGCCCCTAGAGAAACCATTCTGGCCCATAGAGAATCACTGGGGAATATTTGCCCCTAGAGAAACCATTCTGGCCCATAGAGAATCCCTGGGGAATATTTGCCCACAGAGAAACCATTCTGGCCCATAGAGAATCCCTGGGGAATATTTGCCCCTAGAGAAACCATTCTGGCCCATAGAGAATCACTGGGGAATATTTGCCCACAGAGAAACCATTCTGGCCCATAGAGAATCACTGGGGAATATTTGCCCCTAGAGAAACCATTCTGGCCCATAGAGAACCACTGGGGAATATTTGCCCATAGAGAAACCATTCTGGCCCATAGAGTCTCACTGGGGAATATTTGCCCCTAGAGAAACCATTCTGGCCCATAGAGACTCACTGGGGAATATTTGCCCCTAGAGAAACCATTCTGGCCCATGGAGAAGCACTGGGGAATATTTGCCCCTAGAGAACCCATTCTGGCCCATAGAGTCTCACTGCGGAATATTTGCCCCTAGAGAAACCATTCTGGCCCATAGAGACTCACTGGGGAATATTTGCCCCTAGAGAAACCATTCTGGCCCATAGAGAATCCCTGGGGAATATTTGCCCCTAGAGAAACCATTCTGGCCCATAGAGAATCACTGGGGAATATTTGCCCACAGAGAAACCATTCTGGCCCATAGAGAATCCCTGGGGAATATTTGCCCCTAGAGAAACCATTCTGGCCCATAGAGAATCCCTGGGGAATATTTGCCCCTAGAGAAATCATTCTGGCCCATAGAGTCTCACTGGGGAATATTTGCCCCTAGAGAAACCATTCTGGCCCATAGAGACTCACTGGGGAATATTTGCCCCTAGAGAAACCATTCTGGCCCATAGAGAACCACTGGGGAATATTTGCCCCTAGAGAAACCATTCTGGCCCATAGAGAATCCCTCGGGAATATTTGCCCATAGAGAAACCATTCTGGCCCATAGAGAATCACTGGGGAATATTTGCCCACAGAGAAACCATTCTGGCCCATAGAGAATCACTGGGGAATATTTGCCCACAGAGAAACCATTCTGGCCCATAGAGACTCACTGGGGAATATTTGCCCCTAGAGAAACCATTCTGGCCCATAGAGAATCACTGGGGAATATTTGCCCCTACAGAAACCATTCTGGCCCATAGAGAATCACTGGGGAATATTTGCCCCTAGAGAAACCATTCTGGCCCATAGAGACTCACTGGGGAATATTTACCCCTAGAGAAACCATTCTGGCCCATAGAGAATCACTGGGGAATATTTGCCCCTAGAGAAACCATTCTGGCCCATAGAGACTCACTGGGGAATATTTGCCCCTACAGAAACCATTCTGGCCCATAGAGAATCCCTGGGGAATATTTTCCCATAGAGAAACCATTCTGGCCCATATAGAATCACTGGGGAATATTTGCCCACAGAGAAACCATTCTGGCCCATAGAGAATCACTGGGGAATATTTGCCCCTAGAGAAACCATTCTGGCCCATAGAGAATCACTAGGGAATATTTGCCCACAGAGAAACCATTCTGGCCCATAGAGAATCACTGGGGAATATTTGCCCACAGAGAAACCATTCTGGCCCATAGAGAATCACAGGGGAATATTTGCCCACAGAGAAACCATTCTGGCCCATAGAGAATCACTGGGGAATATTTGCCCCTAGAGAAACCATTCTGGCCCATAGAGAATCACTGGGGAATATTTGCCCCTAGAGAAACCATTCTGGCCCATAGAGAATCACTAGGGAATATTTGCCCACAGAGAAACCATTCTGGCCCATAGAGGATCACTGGGGAATATTTGCCACTAGAGAAACCATTCTGGCCCATAGAGACTCACTGGGGAATAGTTGCCCACAGAGAAACCATTCTGGCCCATAGAGAATCACAGGGGAATAGTTGCCCACAGAGAAACCATTCTGGCCCAGAGAGACTCACTGGGGAATATTTGCCCCTAGAGAAACCATTCTTGCCCATAGAGAACCACTGGGGAATATTTGCCCCTAGAGAAACCATTCTGGCCCATAGAGAATCCCTGGGGAATATTTGCCCCTAGAGAAACCATTCTTGCCCATAGAGAACCACTGGGGAATATTTGCCCCTAGAGAAACCATTCTTGCCCATAGAGAATCACTGGGGAATATTTGCCCATAGAGAAACCATTCTTGCCCATAGAGAACCACTGGGGAATATTTGCCCCTAGAGAAACCATTCTGGCCCATAGAGAATCACTGGGGAATATTTGGCCACAGAGAAACCATTCTGGCCCATAGAGAATCACTGGGGAATATTTGCCCCTAGAGAAACCATTCTGGCCCATAGAGAATCCCTGGGGAATATTTGCCCACAGAGAAACCATTCTGGCCCATAGAGAATCTCTGGGGAATATTTGCCCACAGAGAAACCATTCTGGCCCATAGAGAATCACTGGGGAATATTTGCCCTCAGAGAAACCATTCTGGCCCATAGAGAATCACTGGGGAATATTTGCCCACAGAGAAACCATTCTGGCCCATAGAGAATCCCTGGGGAATATTTGCCCCTAGAGAAACCATTCTGGCCCATAGAGAATCCCTGGGGAATATTTGCCCACAGAGAAACCATTCTGGCCCATAGAGAATCCCTGGGGAATATTTGCCCCTAGAGAAACCATTCTGGCCCATAGAGAATCCCTGGGGAATATTTGCCCCTAGAGAAACCATTCTGGCCCATAGAGAATCCCTGGGGAATATTTGCCCACAGAGAAACCATTCTGGCCCATAGAGAATCCCTGGGGAATATTTGCCCTCAGAGAAACCATTCTGGCCCATAGAGAATCACTGGGGAATATTTGCCCACAGAGAAACCATTCTGGCCCATAGAGAATCCCTGGGGAATATTTGCCCACAGAGAAACCATTCTGGCCCATAGAGACTCACTGGGGAATATTTGCCCCTAGAGAAACCATTCTGGCCCATAGAGACTCACTGGGGAATATTTGCCCACAGAGAAACCATTCTGGCCCATAGAGAATCCCTGGGGAATATTTGCCCCTAGAGAAACCATTCTGGCCCATAGAGAATCACTGGGGAATATTTGCCCACAGAGAAACCATTCTGGCCCATAGAGAATCCCTGGGGAATATTTGCCCCTAGAGAAACCATTCTGGCCCATAGAGAACCACTGGGGAATATTTGCCCCTAGAGAAATCATTCTGGCCCATAGAGTCTCACTGGGGAATATTTGCCCCTAGAGAAACCATTCTGGCCCATAGAGACTCACTGGGGAATATTTGCCCCTAGAGAAACCATTCTGGCCCATAGAGAACCACTGGGGAATATTTGCCCCTAGAGAAACCATTCTGGCCCATAGAGAATCCCTGGGGAATATTTGCCCATAGAGAAACCATTCTGGCCCATATAGAATCACTGGGGAATATTTGCCCACAGAGAAACCATTCTGGCCCATAGAGAATCACTGGGGAATATTTGCCCCTACAGAAACCATTCTGGCCCATAGAGAATCACTGGGGAATATTTGCCCCTAGAGAAACCATTCTGGCCCATAGAGACTCACTGGGGAATATTTACCCCTAGAGAAACCATTCTGGCCCATAGAGAATCACTGGGGAATATTTGCCCCTAGAGAAACCATTCTGGCCCATAGAGACTCACTGGGGAATATTTGCCCCTTGAGAAACCATTCTGGCCCATAGAGAATCCCTGGGGAATATTTTCCCATAGAGAAACCGTTCTGGCCCATATAGAATCACTGGGGAATATTTGCCCACAGAGAAACCATTCTGGCCCATAGAGAATCACTGGGGAATATTTGCCCCTAGAGAAACCATTCTGGCCCATAGAGAATCACTAGGGAATATTTGCCCACAGAGAAACCATTCTGGCCCATAGAGAATCACTGGGGAATATTTGCCCACAGAGAAACCATTCTGGCCCATAGAGAATCACAGGGGAATATTTGCCCACAGAGAAACCATTCTGGCCCATAGAGAATCACTGGGGAATATTTGCCCCTAGAGAAACCATTCTGGCCCATAGAGAATCACTGGGGAATATTTGCCCCTAGAGAAACCATTCTGGCCCATAGAGAATCACTAGGGAATATTTGCCCACAGAGAAACCATTCTGGCCCATAGAGGATCACTGGGGAATATTTGCCACTAGAGAAACCATTCTGGCCCATAGAGAATCACAGGGGAATAGTTGCCCACAGAGAAACCATTCTGGCCCAGAGAGACTCACTGGGGAATATTTGCCCCTAGAGAAACCATTCTTGCCCATAGAGAACCACTGGGGAATACACTGGTACCCCGGGATACGAAAGGACCGGGTTACGAATTTTTCGGGATACGAAAAATGCGGCTTGGAAAAAGCTGTCCCGGGTTGCGAAAGATTCTTCGGGTTACGCAATCCTTTTCGGCGCGAAATTCAAAAAATGCAAAGTGCAGCGATAGGCTTTTCAGGGATTTAAAGGGCTAACGGCTAACCCAGGGGGCTGGGTTAGGCGCGATTTTTGAATTTCGTTAGCAGCAGTGATTGGCTTGAGAAATCAAGCCAATCAATTGCATTGGCTAACGAAATTGGGGGGGGTGGCTTGCCTTGCGAAATAAAAGCCGGCTTCCATTGATCGGCTCCTTTGTCTGGCCCTGTGGACTGTGTGAGGAAGAGTTGATATTTGAGCTCTGACTCTTGGGTTCACTTGCGGTTCGGACTTTTCCTGGCTTTGGACTTTTGCTGCCTTTGCCAGGTGTATCTTCGGATCAAGACCGGCATCGGGAATTTCTCTACCGGTAGGTTGATGAATTTTTACCTTCTTCTTGTGGGGTGGGTTGGGCTGAGACAGTGTGACCATGCTTTTGCTCTGGGGTGCTGGGGTGCTGTTAATTTTTTTTAAATTTTTTTAATTTTTTTTTAATTTTTATTTTTTTTATTTTTATTTTTTTTTGTGTTTTCAAAGTGTGGATTGTGGGTTTTGCTACTGGCATGTTCAGATTTGTGGATGATGGGCTAGAGCTGCTGGGTTGCATTTTTGGGGGTTTTTTGCTGTTTGGGTAACATGCTCTGATGTGTGGATGATGGGTTAGAGCTGCTGGGTTGCTTTTTTTGGGGTTTCTTGCTGTTTGGGTAACATGCTCTGATGTGTGGATGATGGGTTAGAGCTGCTGGGTTGCTTTTTTTGGGGTTTTTTGCTGTTTGGGTAACATGCTCTGATGTGTGGATGATGGGTTAGAGCTGCTGGGTTGCTTTTTTTGGGGTTTCTTGCTGTTTGGGTAACATGCTCTGATGTGTGGATGATGGGTTAGAGCTGCTGGGTTGCTTTTTTTGGGGTTTCTTGCTGTTTGGGTGGCATGCTCTGATGTGTGGATGATGGGTTAGAGCTGCTGGGTTGCTTTTTTTGGGGTTTCTTGCTGTTTGGGTAACATGCTCTGATGTGTGGATGATGGGTTAGAGCTGCTGGGTTGCTTTTTTTGGGGTTTCTTGCTGTTTGGGTGGCATGCTCTGATGTGTGGATGATGGGCTAGAGCTGCTGGGTTGCTTTTTTTGGGGTTTCTTGCTGTTTGGGTAACATGCTCTGATGTGTGGATGATGGGCTAGAGCTGCTGGGTTGCATTTTTGGGGGTTTTTTGCTGTTTGGGTAACATGCTCTGATGTGTGGATGATGGGTTAGAGCTGCTGGGTTGCTTTTTTTGGGGTTTCTTGCTGTTTGGGTAACATGCTCTGATGTGTGGATGATGGGTTAGAGCTGCTGGGTTGCTTTTTTTGGGGTTTCTTGCTGTTTGGGTAACATGCTCTGATGTGTGGATGATGGGCTAGAGCTGCTGGGTTGCATTTTTGGGGGTTTTTTGCTGTTTGGGTAACATGCTCTGATGTGTGGATGATGGGTTAGAGCTGCTGGGTTGCTTTTTTTGGGGTTTCTTGCTGTTTGGGTAACATGCTCTGATGTGTGGATGATGGGTTAGAGCTGCTGGGTTGCTTTTTTTGGGGTTTCTTGCTGTTTGGGTAACATGCTCTGATGTGTGGATGATGGGTTAGAGCTGCTGGGTTGCTTTTTTTGGGGTTTTTTGCTGTTTGGGTAACATGCTCTGATGTGTGGATGATGGGTTAGAGCTGCTGGGTTGCTTTTTTTGGGGTTTCTTGCTGTTTGGGTAACATGCTCTGATGTGTGGATGATGGGTTAGAGCTGCTGGGTTGCTTTTTTTGGGGTTTCTTGCTGTTTGGGTAACATGCTCTGATGTGTGGATGATGGGTTAGAGCTGCTGGGTTGCTTTTTTTGGGGTTTCTTGCTGTTTGGGTAACATGCTCTGATGTGTGGATGATGGGTTAGAGCTGCTGGGTTGCTTTTTTTGGGGTTTTTTGCTGTTTGGGTAACATGCTCTGATGTGTGGATGATGGGTTAGAGCTGCTGGGTTGCTTTTTTTGGGGTTTCTTGCTGTTTGGGTAACATGCTCTGATGTGTGGATGATGGGTTAGAGCTGCTGGGTTGCTTTTTTTGGGGTTTCTTGCTGTTTGGGTAACATGCTCTGATGTGTGGATGATGGGTTAGAGCTGCTGGGTTGCTTTTTTTGGGGTTTCTTGCTGTTTGGGTAACATGCTCTGATGTGTGGATGATGGGTTAGAGCTGCTGGGTTGCTTTTTTTGGGGTTTCTTGCTGTTTGGGTAACATGCTCTGATGTGTGGATGATGGGTTAGAGCTGCTGGGTTGCTTTTTTTGGGGTTTCTTGCTGTTTGGGTAACATGCTCTGATGTGTGGATGATGGGTTAGAGCTGCTGGGTTGCTTTTTTTGGGGTTTCTTGCTGTTTGGGTAACATGCTCTGATGTGTGGATGATGGGTTAGAGCTGCTGGGTTGCTTTTTTTGGGGTTTCTTGCTGTTTGGGTGGCATGCTCTGATGTGTGGATGATGGGTTAGAGCTGCTGGGTTGCTTTTTTTGGGGTTTCTTGCTGTTAGTGTGGCATGCTCTGATGTGTGGATGATGGGCTTCATTTGCTGCTTTGATTTCTTCATGGCTGTGCTGTTTTCAAAGTGTGGTGTGAGACTTTTAACACTTTGGCTATGGTCACATGTGGCCAGAGACTCTCACCATAGGGTGGCATTTTCTGATTTGGGGGTTTTGGCCTTATGGGCTTGTGTTCTTGTGTGCTTTGGCCATGCCTGTGATGATTTGAGAGTGTGGGGTGGGACTTTTGCAAGTTTGGGCCAGAGAGTGTGACCATGGGGGTGGGGGTGGTTTCCAATTGTGGCTTTTGCTCATTGCCTGTGCCTTTTGTCCTTTTTAGGCTTGAGCTATGGCTCCCAAGCCAAGCGGTGAGAAGAAGAAGAGGGCTCCCTTGTCCTTGGAGGACAAGAAGGACATCATTGCCAAGCACGAGAGGGGCGTGCGCTTGGTGGACATTGCCAAGGAGTATGGACGCAACCCATCGACGATTGGCACTGTCCTCAAGCAGAAGGAGGCCATCAGAGCTGTTGTGGCTCCAGCGAAAGGCGTGACGACCATCGCCAAGCAGAGGACACCGAAGCATGAGGAGATGGAGCGCCTGCTTCTCCTCTGGATCAAGGAAAAGGAGCGAGTCGGGGACACTGTGACCACCTCGGTCATCTGCGAGAAGGCCACCGCCATCTACGAAGACCTGGCCAGCAAGGAGGCAGGCGAAGGAACTTCTTCGCAGGAGGAGCCAGCCACCCCGGACTTCAAAGCATCACGTGGCTGGTTCGACAGGTTCAAGAGGAGGACCGGGATCCACTCTGTCGTCCGTCACGGCGAGGCGTCCAGCGCAGACCACCAGGCCGCTGAAGCATTCGTCGTCGCGTTCAAGGCCATGGTGGAGGAGGAAGGCTACGTCCCGCAGCAAGTCTTCAACTGCGACGAGACGGGCCTCTTCTGGAAGAAGATGCCTCGCCGCACCTACATCACCCAGGAGGAGAGGAGACAGCCAGGCCACAAGCCAATGAAGGACCGCTTCACACTTGCGTTGTGTGCCAATGCCAGCGGGGACTGTAAGGTCAAGCCCCTGTTGGTGTACCACTCCGAGAATCCCAGGGCGTTCAAGGCACACAACATCCAGAAGGACAGGTTGCCAGTGATGTGGCGCTCCAATGGCCGCGCATGGGTGACACGCCTCCTTTTCGTCGAGTGGATCAACAGTGTCTTCGCCCCGACAGTGAAGCGGTACCTGGAGGAAGAAGATTTGCCCCTGAAGTGCCTCCTCCTCTTGGACAATGCTCCTGCGCACCCGCATGGCCTGGAGAAGGACATCCTCGCGGAGTTCTCCTTCATCAAGGTCCAGTTTCTGCCACCCAACACGACCTCCCTCTTGCAACCCATGGACCAGCAGGTGATCGCCAACTTCAAGAAGCTGTACACCAAGCACCTCTTCAAGCGTTGCTTCGATGTGACCGAGAGCACACAGCTGACCCTTCGTGAGTTCTGGAAGCAGCATTTTGACATCGTGGTGTGCATAAAGATGGTGGACTTGGCCTGGCAGGCGATCACCAGGCGCAACCTGATTGCTGCGTGGAGGAAGCTGTGGCCTGATGCTTCTTCCTTGGAAGGGTCACAGTCCGAGGGTGCTGAGCCAGGTGAAGAGGAAGAGGTGCACGAGATCGTCTCCATCGCGAGGTCCCTGGGACTCGACGTGGACAACGAGGACGTGGAGGAACTCCTCGAGGAGCACAACGAGGACCTGACAACAGAGGACCTGAAGGCCTTGGCGGCGATGCAACACTCGGCCGTGGACGAGGACGTGCTCCACTTCGACAGGGGCCAGCAGGAGGAGGCTGCGGGGGCATCTTTGCCAACGGCAGACATTAAAGACATTCTGAGGCAATTCCACAATGTGGCTTCCTTTGTGGAGAAGCACCACCCTGAGCAGGTGCTCACCAGCCATGCCATTGCCCATTTTGATAATGTCTGCCTTAGCCATTTTAAGAACCTGCTTAAGGGCCGGCAAAAGCAGACATCCTTGGACCAGTTCTTCCCTAGAGCGGGAGAACCGTCTTCCAAGAAGGCAAAAGGTGACCCTTAAAAAAAAGGTGACCCTAAAAAAAAACACCAAATTCTTTTTAAAAAAATGGTTAACTTTGTTAAATTGGTGGCATTGGCTGAATTGGTTAAATTGCTTGAATTGGCTAAATTGGCTGAATTGGTTAAATTGCTTGAATTGGATAAATTGGCTGAAGTGGTTAAATTGCTTGAATTGGCTGAAGTGGTTAAATTGCTTGAATTGGTTTAAATTTGGCTTTTTGGGCTGCCCCTCTCCTCCTCCTCCTCCTCCTGCCTCACTCCGAGATGCCAGGACCAGATGCCAAGACCAGCAAAGATAAGAAAAACACTTTTGTACTGTATGGTCATGGCTGTGATGTTTTCAAAGTGTGAGATGTGTTTGGCCTTGATTTGATGTGGGCCAGAGAGTGTGACCATGGGGTTGCTTTTTTAGATTTAGGGTTGCTTTGGTCATGGCTATGATGATTTGAGAGCTCCTCCTCCTCCTTCTCCTGCCTCACTCTGATGCCAAGACCAGCAAAGATAAGAAAAACACTTTTTTTCTTTATCCTTTAGAATGGGCCTGACCTTGGGGTGGCATGTTCAGATTTGGGGTTTCTGGCCTTTGAGTTTGGGTTCTGGGGTGGCATGGTCATGGCTGTGATGTTTTCAAAGTGTGAGATGTGAGGTTTGCATGTTTGGCCTTGATTTGATGTGGGCCAGAGAGTGTGACCTTGGGGTGGCATGTTCAGATTTGGGGTTTCTGGCCTTTGAGTTTGGGTTCTGGGGTGGCATGGTCATGGCTGTGATGTTTTCAAAGTGTGAGATGTGAGGTTTGCATGTTTGGCCTTGATTTGATGTGGGCCAGAGAGTGTGACCTTGGGGTGGCATGTTCAGATTTGGGGTTTCTGGCCTTTGAGTTTGGGTTCTGGGGTGGCTTGGTCATGGCTGTGATGTTTTCAAAGTGTGAGATGTGAGGTTTGCATGTTTGGCCTTGATTTGATGTGGGCCAGAGAGTGTGACCTTGGGGTGGCATGTTCAGATTTGGGGTTTCTGGCCTTTGAGTTTGGGTTCTGGGGTGGCATGGTCATGGCTGTGATGTTTTCAAAGTGTGAGATGTGAGGTTTGCATGTTTGGCCTTGATTTGATGTGGGCCAGAGAGTGTGACCTTGGGGTGGCATGTTCAGATTTGGGGTTTCTGGCCTTTGAGTTTGGGTTCTGGGGTGGCATGGTCATGGCTGTGATGTTTTCAAAGTGTGAGATGTGAGGTTTGCATGTTTGGCCTTGATTTGATGTGGGCCAGAGAGTGTGACCTTGGGGTGGCATGTTCAGATTTGGGGTTTCTGGCCTTTGAGTTTGGGTTCTGGGGTGGCTTGGTCATGGCTGTGATGTTTTCAAAGTGTGAGATGTGAGGTTTGCATGTTTGGCCTTGATTTGATGTGGGCCAGAGAGTGTGACCTTGGGGTGGCATGTTCAGATTTGGGGTTTCTGGCCTTTGAGTTTGGGTTCTGGGGTGGCATGGTCATGGCTGTGATGTTTTCAAAGTGTGAGATGTGAGGTTTGCATGTTTGGCCTTGATTTGATGTGGGCCAGAGAGTGTGACCTTGGGGTGGCATGTTCAGATTTGGGGTTTCTGGCCTTTGAGTTTGGGTTCTGGGGTGGCATGGTCATGGCTGTGATGTTTTCAAAGTGTGAGATGTGAGGTTTGCATGTTTGGCCTTGATTTGATGTGGGCCAGAGAGTGTGACCTTGGGGTGGCATGTTCAGATTTGGGGTTTCTGGCCTTTGAGTTTGGGTTCTGGGGTGGCTTGGTCATGGCTGTGATGTTTTCAAAGTGTGAGATGTGTTTGGCCTTGATTTGATGTGGGCCAGAGAGTGTGACCTTGGGGTGGCATGTTCAGATTTGGGGTTTCTGGCCTTTGAGTTTGGGTTCTGGGGTGGCATGGTCATGGCTGTGATGTTTTCAAAGTGTGAGATGTGTTTGGCCTTGATTTGATGTGGGCCAGAGAGTGTGACCTTGGGGTGGCATGTTCAGATTTGGGGTTTCTGGCCTTTGAGTTTGGGTTCTGGGGTGGCTTGGTCATGGCTGTGATGTTTTCAAAGTGTGAGATGTGAGGTTTGCATGTTTGGCCTTGATTTGATGTGGGCCAGAGAGTGTGACCTTGGGGTGGCATGTTCAGATTTGGGGTTTCTGGCCTTTGAGTTTGGGTTCTGGGGTGGCATGGTCATGGCTGTGATGTTTTCAAAGTGTGAGATGTGAGGTTTGCATGTTTGGCCTTGATTTGATGTGGGCCAGAGAGTGTGACCTTGGGGTGGCATGTTCAGATTTGGGGTTTCTGGCCTTTGAGTTTGGGTTCTGGGGTGGCATGGTCATGGCTGTGATGTTTTCAAAGTGTGAGATGTGAGGTTTGCATGTTTGGCCTTGATTTGATGTGGGCCAGAGAGTGTGACCTTGGGGTGGCATGTTCAGATTTGGGGTTTCTGGCCTTTGAGTTTGGGTTCTGGGGTGGCATGGTCATGGCTGTGATGTTTTCAAAGTGTGAGATGTGAGGTTTGCAAGTTTGGCCTTGCTTTGATGTGGGCCTGACAGTGTGACTTTGGGGTGGCATTTTTAGATTTGGGGTGCTTTGGTCATGGGTGTGATGATTTGAGAGCTCATCCTCCTCCTCCTGCCTGACTCTGAGATGCCAGAACCATCAAAGAGAGAAAAAAACTTTTTTTCTTTATCCTTTAGAAAGTTTAGAATGGACCTGTCAGTCATTGTTAAGATCCTTAGAAAGTTTAGAATGGACCTGTCAGTCATTGTTAAGATCATTAGAAAGTTTAGAATGGACCTGTCAGTCATTGTTAAGCTCTTTAGTGCCTCAGGCAACTTTGTATTACATTGTGTATTGTAGGGTACTTAGCTTAATAGGCCTCTATTGTGACTTTGTTTTGACTTGCAGGTTCAGTCTGAGGTCATGGAACGCATTAGTTATTTTCAATGGGAAAAGCGCTTCGGGTTACGAAATTTTCGGCTTACGAAAGGAATAGCGGAACGAATTAATTTCGTAACCCGGGGTACCAGTGTATTTGCCCCTAGAGAAACCATTCTGGCTCATAGAGAATCCCTGGGGAATATTTGCCCCTAGAGAAACCATTCTTGCCCATAGAGAACCACTGGGGAATATTTGCCCATAGAGAAACCATTCTTGCCCATAGAGAACCACTGGGGAATATTTGCCCCTAGAGAAACCATTCTGGCCCATAGAGAATCACTGGGGAATATTTGGCCACAGAGAAACCATTCTGGCCCATAGAGAATCACTGGGGAATATTTGCCCCTAGAGAAACCATTCTGGCCCATAGAGAATCCCTGGGGAATATTTGCCCACAGAGAAACCATTCTGGCCCATAGAGAATCTCTGGGGAATATTTGCCCACAGAGAAACCATTCTGGCCCATAGAGAATCACTGGGGAATATTTGCCCTCAGAGAAACCATTCTGGCCCATAGAGAATCACTGGGGAATATTTGCCCACAGAGAAACCATTCTGGCCCATAGAGAATCCCTGGGGAATATTTGCCCCTAGAGAAACCATTCTGGCCCATAGAGAATCCCTGGGGAATATTTGCCCACAGAGAAACCATTCTGGCCCATAGAGAATCCCTGGGGAATATTTGCCCCTAGAGAAACCATTCTGGCCCATAGAGAATCCCTGGGGAATATTTGCCCTCAGAGAAACCATTCTGGCCCATAGAGAATCCCTGGGGAATATTTGCCCACAGAGAAACCATTCTGGCCCATAGAGAATCCCTGGGGAATATTTGCCCCTACAGAAACCATTCTGGCCCATAGAGAATCACTGGGGAATATTTGCCCACAGAGAAACCATTCTGGCCCATAGAGAATCCCTGGGGAATATTTGCCCACAGAGAAACCATTCTGGCCCATAGAGAATCACTGGGGAATATTTGCCCACAGAGAAACCATTCTGGCCCATAGAGAATCCCTGGGGAATATTTGCCCACAGAGAAACCATTCTGGCCCATAGAGAATCCCTGGGGAATATTTGCCCCTAGAGAAACCATTCTGGCCCATAGAGAATCACTGGGGAATATTTGCCCACAGAGAAACCATTCTGGCCCATAGAGAATCCCTGGGGAATATTTGCCCCTACAGAAACCATTCTGGCCCATAGAGAATCACTGGGGAATATTTGCCCACAGAGAAACCATTCTGGCCCATAGAGAATCCCTGGGGAATATTTGCCCTCAGAGAAACCATTCTGGCCCATAGAGAATCACTGGGGAATATTTGCCCACAGAGAAACCATTCTGGCCCATAGAGAATCCCTGGGGAATATTTGCCCACAGAGAAACCATTCTGGCCCATAGAGAATCCCTGGGGAATATTTGCCCCTAGAGAAACCATTCTGGCCCATAGAGAATCACTGGGGAATATTTGCCCACAGAGAAACCATTCTGGCCCATAGAGAATCCCTGGGGAATATTTGCCCACAGAGAAACCATTCTGGCCCATAGAGAATCCCTGGGGAATATTTGCCCCTAGAGAAACCATTCTGGCCCATAGAGAATCACAGGGGAATATTTGCCCTTAGAGAAACCATTCTGGCCCATAGAGAATCACTGGGGAATATTTGCCCACAGAGAAACCATTCTGGCCCATAGAGAATCCCTGGGGAATATTTGCCCCTAGAGAAACCATTCTGGCCCATAGAGAATCACTGGGGAATATTTGCCCACAGAGAAACCATTCTGGCCCATAGAGAATCCCTGGGGAATATTTGCCCACAGAGAAACCATTCTGGCCCATAGAGAATCACTAGGGAATATTTGCCCACAGAGAAACCATTCTGGCCCATAGAGAATCCCTGGGGAATATTTGCCCCTAGAGAAACCATTCTGGCCCATAGAGAATCACAGGGGAATATTTGCCCTTAGAGAAACCATTCTGGCCCATAGAGAATCCCTGGGGAATATTTGCCCACAGAGAAACCATTCTGGCCCAGAGAGACTCACTGGGGAATATTTACCCCTAGAGAAACCATTCTGGCCCAGAGAGACTCACTGGGGAATATTTACCCCTAGAGAAACCATTCTGCCCCATAGAGAATCCGTGGGGAATATTTGCCCTTAGAGAAACCATTCTGCCCCATAGAGAATCCCTGGGGAATATTTGCCCCTAGAGAAACCATTCTGGCCCATAGAGAATCCCTGGGGAATATATGCCCACAGAGAAACCATTCTGGCCCATAGAGAATCACTGGGGAATATTTGCCCACAGAGAAACCATTCTGGCCCATAGAGAATCCCTGGGGAATATTTGCCCACAGAGAAACCATTCTGGCCCATAGAGAATCCCTGGGGAATATTTGCCCACAGAGAAACCATTCTGGCCCATAGAGAATCCCTGGGGAATATTTGCCCACAGAGAAACCATTCTGCCCCATAGAGAATCACTGGGGAATATTTGCCCATAGAGAAACCATACTGGCCCATAGAGAATCACTGGGGAATATTTGCCCATAGAGAAACCATTCTGCCCCATAGAGAATCACTGGGGAATATTTGCCCATAGAGAAACCATTCTGCCCCATAGAGAATCACTGGGGAATATTTGCCCACAGACAAACCATTCTGGCCCATAGAGAATCCCTGGGGAATATTTGCACACAGAGAAACCATTCTGCCCCATAGAGAATCACTGGGGAATATTTGCACACAGAGAAACCATTCTGCCCCATAGAGAATCACTGGGGAATATTTGCCCATAGAGAAACCATACTGGCCCATAGAGAATCACTGGGGAATATTTGCCCATAGAGAAACCATTCTGCCCCATAGAGAATCACTGGGGAATATTTGCCCATAGAGAAACCATACTGGCCCATAGAGAATCACTGGGGAATATTTGCACACAGAGAAACCATTCTGCCCCATAGAGAATCACTGGGGAATATTTGCCCATAGAGAAACCATACTGGCCCATAGGGAGTCATTGGGAGATATCTTCCCATAGGGAAACCATATTTGGCCGCCCAGAGAATCATTGAAGAGTACTTGTGATGGGCAAGTATTTTGTAATGGTTCTCTATGGAAGGCATGCTTTCTTTCTGGGCAAATACAGTACAGTCCTTTGTTTTACTATGTCCCAGAAGGAAGAAAGGTTAGAACAAGGAAGGAAGGAAAGAAAGAGGACAGGAAGCAAGTCAGCAAGGAAGGAAACGAGGCCTTACCCTGGACAATCGTCCTCGTCCTTTTGGCGCTTTACGCATTGGAACATCAAACAGAAAGGTTTCACGGCGGCCTGGAAGCAAAGTAGAGAGACGATGAAGGAGAACCAGGGGAGAAGAAGAAGGGGCACCATGGTTGTCCCCCCACCGCTTGGCCTTTCCCTTCGGCCCTCACTCACTTTGACACGGTCCTTGAAGCTAGGCCTGGTCAATGGAGGAGGCTTGATATGTTCCCCAGCGGCCTGGAAGCAAAGGAGAGAGACCATGAAGGAGAGCCAGGGGAGAAGAAGAAGGGGGCCATGGCTGTCCCCCCACCGCTTGGCCTCTGCCCTTCGGCCCTCACTCACTTCCAAGCAGCCCTTGGGGTCAGGCTTGATCCGTGTAGGACGCTTGAAATGTTCCTTGATGGCCTGGAAGGAAAGGAGAGAGACAATGAAGGAGAGCCAGGGGAGAAGAAGAAGGGGCGCCCTGGCTGTCCTCCCACCACTTGGCCTCTGCCCTTCAGCCCTCACTCACTTTCATGCGGTGCTTAAAGCCAGGCATGGTCAATGGAGGAGGCCTGAGTCCTGAGTCCAGGCCAAGGAGCCTCACAGAAAACAGCCGCTGGTCTCCAACAGCCGGGTTCCAGAATGGAGTCAAACAGGTTCCAGAGCAGATACGGAACCTTTGTGAGGGAAAGCAAGGCTAGATAGAGGGTTCTCTGGGCTTTGCTGCCTAGAAGCCCTGAACATGCTCCAGATATAACAGTATTCCCTGCAAAGATAGTGATATTCCCTCCATAATAAGCCTCCCTTCAATGGAGGCATTCACAGAGTAGTCTTTGGTGAGGAGGAGGAGGAGGAAGAGAGGCAGCCCTGGCTGTTGGGGCCTGATAGCATTTGGAAGGGGTTCTGAGGCCACCGTCCGTCATCAGCATTGAAAATAGTGTTTACATGTGTATTAAATGCCAGGATGATGATAACGTTTTGATAGCATTAAATCCACCTTCGGAGTGTAGTGGCGCCTCCTTCCTTGGAGGTCTTTGAGCAGAGGCTGGATGGCCATCTGCTGGGGATGCTTGGATTGGGAGTTCCTGCATGGCAGGCCCTTGCGCTCTCTTCCAACTCTGATTCTAGGATTCTATGAAGTGTATATTAAATTGAACGTAAGGGAAGCCTTCTGACTCGCCTCTTGGCTTTGCTCTTAGGCTGCAAAGGCAGGCTTTTGCTGGGAATTTGGGTTGTGTAAGGTTTTGGGGCCAGCCTTGCAGGGCTGTTGTTTTCTGAGGGTGGGACCACCTTTGGGGAAATTACTCTTTTCAAATTCTCTTTTCAAAATGGAGGGAGAAGCCCTGAAAGTGCTCCCCTCTTCGAGGCTGGAAGGGAAAGGGGAGTCCATCTGGGGAAGGAAGAGCCAAGCCAGATTCCTGGGAGAAGAGGGGGAAATGGGAGTTTTCCTCTTCCCATCATGCTCAGCGAGGACTCATTTGCATGGCCACGCCCCCTGCGAGTCTGCTTGGCTGCTTTATTCTCCCTCTCCCCGCCCCAGAGGAGAGAGCCGCGTTGCTAGGGGCAACGGGGCCGGTACATCGCACTTGGAGTGCGGTGACGTCATCAGGAGGCGCCCGGAGTTTCCCGTGTGGCTAAAAGGCCCCCAATCAGGGCTGCCTTTCCAGCTGCCTGAGTCGCCGTCCCCGGGTCATCATTTCTTTCCCCTTTTATACATAAAGGGCCACAAGAGTTAACATTGTTGTAGTCCCCCTACAGCCCCCAGAAGGCCAGGTTTGGGGGGATTATGGGAGTCATAGTCCCAGACAAAGGGGTCTGGCTCCTTTTTGGACAGAGCTGGGTTGGAGCGGGATGGAAAGAAAGAGTTACTTTTTAAAAGGGGGGACTATAAATCCCAGAATGCAGCTCCTGGAGGTTCTGGGAAATGTAGCCCCTCCAAAGTAACTTTTCCAAGCTCCAAGGTAGTCTGAATGGAGGGGGGTTCTGAGAGTTGTAGTTCCAAAAAAGGGGGGCAGCTGTTGCCTCTAAAGTAAGCAGAGCAAGGAGGGGGAGTTACTTTTAAGTGGGGGGGGGACAATGAACCCCAGAATCCCCTTCCTCAGGAAGGCTGCAGGTGGTTCTGGGACTTGTAAAGCCCCCTCCCCTCAAAGTAACTTTTCTAAGCCCTAGGAAAGCCCATTTCATAGACTGAGGGATTCTGGGTGTTGTAGTCCCCCCAAAGTGTGTTGGCCTTTGCAGAGCAAAGAGGAAAACCTATGGTCTAGTTGAGCGGAAACTGTAGGTCCCAGAATCCACCCCTCCTCCTACGGTTCTTGGAGGCTCTGGGAAACATGAGCCCAGAAAAGTAACTTTTCCAAGCTCTGGGCTGAACCCTCCAGAAGGGAGTTATAATCTCTTTAAACGCAGGATTGCATGATGCAGAGGCTTGGGACCTCTAAGCAAACATGACTTTTAAAAGGCTTTACCAATACTTTAAAGTAATTAAAGCATCTTTCTTCCTGCCTCCCCAGGAAAGGATGTCAGCGGCGGAGAAGGCGGAGGAGAGGGAAACCACCTGGGAAGCCGTTCCCAACCGCTGCTTCGGCGCCTGCAAGGACGCGTCCGGACGCGGGAGCTGCAGAAAGCGCGGCCCAAAGGCACCGTTTCTCCGAAACCCAGGCGTCCGGAGAGCAAGGCCTTGCGGCCGGAGGACGAAAACGGTTCAAAGGAGGCGTCTGGAAAGAAAAAGCGGCAAGTTTGCAGAAAGAGGGGGAAGAAGAAGCAACAGGAAGATGACAATTTGGCAGAAGCGGACGGAGGTGAGGTTGGTTTTGCTGCTTGTTGTGTGAAACGCGTTGGCGTCTCTCATGGCGCCCCAACATTGGGCTGCTTTTCCCCCAAAGAGGCTGCCGTTTTGTGTGTGTGAGGGGTTCAAAGGTGGGCTAGTGACACCCTGCATACACACAGACACACACACACACGATAGATACCATAGCCAACAAAGTGCATTTGTTCAGTGATTTAAACACTGGACAAGGATGCTGGGCAACTGGGGAAACACAGGAAATGTCCATGAAAAATGGGAGGGTGAGTCTGTCATTCAGAATGATTGACGTTAAGGACAAGAAGGGGCTGGGAGGCTCAAACCAGAAATAGAACAGAGTTGGAAATGAGTATCTCTAATGGTCATCCAGACTGTGCTTAAGACACAAGAGAGTCCGCTGCCCCTGTGAGGTAGTCTGGTTGACTGAAAAGAGAGAAATGGGGAAAGCTTGAGGCAAGTAAAGAGTTGTAAAAAGTAGATAGACTACAATGAAGGGAGAAAGGGGGAAAGACCTAGACAAGAGAGACTGATGGAAGGGTTAGAAAAGGGTAATATCTTGTGGTCATCCAGACTGACCCCTGGCCAGCTTACTGGAAATGTCCAAGGATGACCCCCCCCCCCCCCCCGATAGACTACAATGAATGGAGAAAGGGGGAAAGACCTAGACAAGAGAGACTGATGGAAAGGTTAGGAGTTAGGCTTTAGGGCAAGGGTAGGCCACCTTTTTGAACTGGGGGCCGGGTTGCTGTCTCTCAGACAACTGGGGGGCCGAACCCTCCGAGGGTGGGGCCGCGTGCCAGGGGTGGAGCTTCCACCCTCCAGGGGGTGGGGCTTTCCCTGCTCCCTTTCCCGACCTCCAGCTGTCTAAGAGACAGCTAGAAGTAGGGGGTGGGATTGGGAGAGGGGGTGACAGGCATGCACCTGCCCTTCCTTGGCCCCCAGCTGCTTCTCAGAGACAGGTGGGGACCAGTAAGGGCCCGTGAGGGGCAGGAGCAGCAGGCGTGCAGCACTTGCTCCTTTCCTCGGTGCTTCGCCAGGCCTGAGGTGTCCTCCGAAGGACACCTCAGGGCTACCGAAGTCCCGTGGGGAGGAGGAGGTGTGTGCCCGGCCTCTCCTCCTCTGTCCCTTCCTTCGGCCAAACGGGCTCAAATGGGCCCTGTCAGCCGAAGGGGAAGGAGACGAAGGGAAGGGCTTGGGCACCCGTCCCAGGCCCTTCCCTTCGGTTCTTCACCTCGGCCGAAAGACGAAGGAAAGGCCGCCAGGGAGCCCAGAAGGGTGGACTGCCAGGCCCCGGGCTCCCTCCGGGGCCCTTCCTCCTCAAGACCTCCCTCCGGAGAGAGAGGTCTGGCGAAGGAAAGGCCCCGGGGTGCCCAGGATGACGCCCTGCCAGGCCCCGGGCTCCCTCAGGGGCCCTTCCTCCTCCCTCCGGGGAGAGAGAGGTCTGGTGAAGCAAAGGCCCCCGGGGAGCCCAGGATGATGCCCTGCCAGGCCCCGGGCTCCCTCAGGGGCCCTTCCTCCTCCCTCCGGAGAGAGAAGTCTGGCGAAGGAAAGGCCCCCGGGGAGCCCAGGATGACGCCCTGCCAGGCCCCGGGCTCCCTCAGGGGCCCTTTCTCCTCAAGACCTCGCTCTGGAGAGAGAGGTCTGGCGAGGGAAAGGCCCCCGGGGAGCCCAGGATGACGCCCTGCCAGGCCCCGGGCTCCCTCAGGGGCCCTTCCTCCTCAAGACCTCCCTCCGGAGAGAGAGGTCTGGTGAGGGAAAGGCCGCCAGGGAGCCCAGAAGGGTAGCCTGCCAGGCCCTGGGCTCCCTCGGGGGCCCTTCCTCCTCAAGACCTCCCTCCGGAGAGAGAGGTCTGGCGAAGGAAAGGCTGCCAGGGAGCTGAGATTTAAATCATGGGTTAGATGGATATTTGATATATGATGAAACAAAATTGGATGGGAATGCAAAGAACCATTTAATTAGGAAAGCATTGCTTGGAACATGGGAGCTATCTAGAAAGAAATGGTGCCCATGGATCCCATTACGGACATCTTCAAATGACGCTTTGTTTGAAAGAGAAGATCTGAAAGAAAACGAATGGGTGAGATAGGAAAATATAACAACGGTTGAATTGGGGAAAGGAGAATGAAATCTCAAGAAGAACTGCAAAAGGAAGGATCTATATCTAACTGGTTTGCTTATAGACAGTTAAAAGAAAGGTTTCTAATTGATAGTAAGCATCTAGGAATTGGCTGAGATGAGCCTGAATTAGACCAAATAATAAAACAGTTCCTGATTAGGAATCCTGAATTAGAAGATGAAACCGTGAAGGAATATATGATTGAATGGGCCAGAGATTTAAAAGACCTTTACAACTACATTCTTGGGGGAAATTATGGCAAAATAAAACAAAACACCCCCCAAGAACTGAGATTAGAGAAAACCTCTACAAATCAAGGTATAGATGGTCCCTTAGTCCTCATAAAGTATCTGAAATGTACAGTCATAACCCTAATAGATGTAGGAGGTGCAAAAAGGAGGAGATGGGTAGATATTGACACTGTTGGTGGCAGTGTCCTAAGTCAAAGTCATTCTGGGGAAGAATAGATCAGGACCTGAATTAAATGTCTACCTTCTGAATCTGAGAGATACCTGGAATTTGGGGGAAGAGAAAGAAAAGCCTTTATTCTCTATGATTATAGCGGCAAGAACTGTCTTCGCCAAAGACTGGAAAACAGAGGAGATCCCTACAATAGAAGCATGGAAGTGTTAGCTATGTACGAAATGGACAAATGAACTTCTCTGATAAGCCAAACAAGGCTGGAAATGTTTGATAAAGAATGGAAGCCTTGGAGAAAATACCTGCAAAAAGACCTTCAGGGAGAATTAGTTCCTGCTTTTGAGGATGATTAATAAAGGAGGGAAAACGTTGAGCAGGATTTTAAACAGTCTGGTTAGTTACGATGAGTAGAAATGGAGATTCAGGAACACAAGGTTTATAAGCTGATCCTAATGACTTTTCTAGTTGTGATACAGTTTTTGTTTACTAAGAGTTAGTATGATACATCTATGTAAGGGATAGAGTGCCCTCAGTAAGTATTAGGAAGTGTCTGGAGTTAAAGATAGCAGGCATCATCTATGAAGCGTCATGAAATCGGTCGTCAGTTCTGCAAGATATATACAGATTATAGGTAAAATTGGGATGGTTTAGATGTTGTTGTTTTTTGGAAATGTTGTTTTTATTGTCACTGAGTGTGAATTTTAAAATTTAAATGAAGTTTAATATAAAAAAGTACATCCTACAAACAAATTTGCTACTTCAGCTGTTTCAAAACCATTATACCATTACAAAACATTAAACATTATAAAACCCTTGTAAGTCTAAATCTTCTCCTTTTACTTTTGTAATTACCCTTATTTCGAATCTTTCAAAACCCAGAATTTACATCCTGATACATAAATAATCTAGAGCCAAAAGTGACATGCTTTACATAAACATATGACAAGAGTATATGCGCAATGGATGCCATTTCTCAGGTGATGTGGCCTCCGTCAGCCATGGCCAGAACTCCCTCCATTTGTTGGAGGACATCCTCCCTCCTTCTATTACACTCAGAGTCTTTATTTTGCTCAATACAAAACGGACAGCAATCCTAACATCTGATTGCATTTGTGTCGCTAACTCTTTCTTTCTCTGGAAAACCATAGCCAGCAAAACATACAGATTGACCAGTCTAATTGTTGACCAAGGGACTTCCCAGTATGAGTCCACCGTCCCCCCTTTGTGTCCTCTCTTCCTTTTCCTCTCCTGCCTTCAACGCGGTCCTCTGACCCCTGACTCCGGCTCCAGTCCAGAGGCCACCGCTTCCCAGGGCTGACCGGCTAGGTCCGGCCAATCCAAAGCAGCGGCCACCTTCTCCCAAGTGTCCTTGGCCGAGGGACAGTCCTTTATAAAGTGTTCTGTAGTCTCTTTGTATAGTTTTCTAGTCACACAAGATTGTTTCTGACACAACAGTCTAGGACACATTTGCTCTGCTTCCTTCAGCCAAGGCTGATTCCCCTTTAAACAAGATATTTGGTGGTAAAATCTCCATCGAATGTCCCAGAGACCGAAGGGGACCCTCCGGTCCGTGAAACACTCGATGCTTTGGGGCCATTCTTTTAAATAGAGAGACAACTGGTCCCTCTTGGTGTCCTTTTCCATCTGCGGCTGAAAGAAGACCACCCTCACCATTTCCCAATAGAGAAAACCCTTCAAGGTCCTGATGCATCCCGCCTTGGTCCGAAACCACTCTGCCAGGACTTTGTTGTGCTGAATCTGCCCATAGACCTCCCTGAGGAAGTCGGGGCCGGACTGTTTCATGGCGGCCGTCACCCGGAAAGGCACCGGTTCTTCCTCCCGCCACCATTTCTGGGCCCAGCTCTCATTCACCCAGTGATTGGCAAACAGGGCCAGCCACCCTTCCAGGCCAGATCCATGATGAAACCGTTGGCTGAGTTTCCCAAAGTTCTGGCTGAGGAAAGCTGAGAGGAACCTGAGTCTCAGCGCAGGCAAATCTAACCCTCCTTGTTCCACTTTCCTATAGGCCACGGCCCAAGCCAGAGGAAAAA
>JALMGF010000546.1:0-109325 GCA_023333645.1 Sceloporus occidentalis | reverse complement strand
CATACACTCTGTTACTGTCTCTTACACTATGTTACTGTCTCTTACACTCTGTTACTGTCTCTTACACTCTGCTATTGTCTCTTACACTCTGCTACTGTCTATAACACTGTCTTACACTCTGTTACTGTCTATTACACTCTGCTACTGTCTCTTTCACTCTCTTACACTATGTTACACTCTCTTACACTCTGCTGCTGTCTCTTACACTCTGTTACTGTCTCTTACACTCTGTTACTGTCTCTTACACTCTCCTACACTCTGTTACTGTCTCCTACACTCTCTTACACTCTGTTACACTCTCTTACACGCTGTTATACTCTATTACACTCTGTTACTGTCTCTTACACTCTCTTACACTCTGCTGCTGTCTCTTACACTCTTTTACTGTCTCTTACACTCTGTTACTGTCTATTACACTCTCTTACACTCTCTTACACTCTCCTACACTCTTCTACTGTCTCTTACACCCCCTTACACTCTGTTACTGTCTCTTACACTCCCTTACACTCTGTTACACTCTCTTACATGCTGTTACACTCTCTTACACGCTGTTACACCCTCTTACACACTGTTACTGTCTCTTACACTCTCTTACACTCTGCTACTATCTCTTACACTCTGTTACTGTTTCTTACACTCTGCTACTGTCTCTTACACTCTGCTACTGTCTCTTTCACTCTGCTACTGTCTCTTACACTGTCTTACACTATGTTACACTCTCTTACACTCTGCTGCTGTCTCATATACTCTGTTACTGTCTCTTACACAGGTTTACGACGTCTACGCGAAGAGATACCCAAAGACGTTCACAGTATACTGAGATCATTCGGGACCATGTGGTCCTAGAGGACGGTGTATGCCACGTGACTCTCTCTTACACTCTACTACACTCTACTAATGTCTCTTTCACTCTGCTACTGTCTCTTACACTCTGTTACTGTCTCTTACACTCTGTTACTGTCTCTTACACTCTGTTACAGTCTCTTACACTCTTCTACTGTATCTTACACTCTGCTATTGTCTCTTACACTCTGCAACTGTCTATAACACTCTCTTACACTCTGTTACTGTCTATTACACTCTGCTACTGTCTCTTACACTCTCTTACACTCTGCTACACTCTATTACACTCTGCTACACTCTATTACACTCTGATATTGTCTCTTACACTCTGCTACTGTCTATAACACTCTCTTACACTCTGTTACTGTCTATTACACTCTGCTACTGTCTCTTACACTCTCTTACACTATGTTACACTCTGCTACAGTCTATTACACTCTGCTACTGTCTCTTACACTCTGTTACTGTCTCTTACACTGTGTTACACTCTCTTACACTCTGTAACTGTCTCTTACACTCTCTTACACTCTGTTACTGTCTCCTATACTCTGTTACTGTCTCCTATACTCTGTTACACTCTCTTACACTCTGCTGCTGTCTCTTACACTCTGTTACTGTCTCTTACACTCTGTTACTGTCTCTTACACTCTCTTACACTCTCTTACACTCTCCTACACTCTGCTACTGTCTCTTACACCCTCTTACACTCTGTTACTGTCTCTTACACTCTGTTACTGTCTCTTAAACTCTGCTACTGTCTATAACACTCTCTTACACTCTGTTACTGTCTATTACACTCTGCTACTGTCTCTTACACTCTCTTACACTCTCCTACACTCTGCTACTGTCTATAACACTCTCTTACACTCTGCTACTGTCTCTTACACTCTGCTATTGTCTCTTACACTCTGCTACTGTCTATAACACTCTCTTACACTCTGTTACTGTCTATTACACTCTGCTACTGTCTCTTACACTCTCTTACACTCTGCTGCTGTCTATTACACTCTGCTACTGTCTCTTACACTCTGCTATTGTCTATAACACTCTGCTACTGTCTATAACACTCTCTTACACTCTGTTACTGTCTATTACACTCTGCTACTGTCTCTTACACTCTCTTACACTCTGCTGCTGTCTCTTACACTCTGTTACTGTCTCTTACACTCTGTTACACTCTCTTACACTCTGTAACTGTCTCTTACACTCTCTTACACTCTGTTACTTTCTCCTATACTCTGTTACAATTTCTTACACTCCACTACTGTCTCATATACTCTTTTACTGTCTCTTACACAGGTTTACGAGGTCTACGCGAAGAGATCCCCAAAGACGTTCACAGTATACTGAGATCATTCAGGACTATGTGATCCTAGAGGACGGTATATGCCATGTGACACTCTCTTACACTCTACTACTGTCTCTTTCACTCTGCTACTGTCTCTTACACTCTGTTACTGTCTTTTACACTCTGTTACTGTCTCTTACACTCTGCTACTGTATCTTACACTCTGCTATTGTCTCTTACACTCTGCTACAGTCTATAACACTCTCTTACACTATGTTACACTCTCTTACACTCTGCTGCTGACTCTTACACTCTGTTACTGTCTATTACACTCTGCTACTGTCTCTTACACTCTCTTACACTATGTTACACTCTCTTACACTCTGCTGCTGACTCTTACACTCTGTTACTGTCTCTGACACTCTCCTACACTCTGTTACTGTCTATTACACTCTGCTACTGTCTCTTTCACTCTCTTACACTATACTACACTCTCTTACACTCTGCTGCTGTCTCTTACACTCTGTTACTGTCTCTTACACTCTGTTACTGTCTCTTACACTCTGTTACTGTCTCTTACACTCTCCTACACTCTGTTACTGTCTCTTACACTCTCTTACACTCTGTTACACTCTCTTACACGCTGTTACACTCTCCTACACTCTGTTACTGTCTATTACACTCTGCTACTGTCTCTTTCACTCTCTTACACTATGTTACACTCTCTTACACTCTGCTGCTGTCTCTTACACTCTGTTACTGTCTCTTACACTCTGTTACTGTCTCTTACACTCTCTTACACTCTGTTACCGTCTCCTATACTCTGTTACTGTCTCCTATGCTCTGTCACACTCTCTTACACTCCGCTACTGTCTCATATACTCTTTTACTTTCTCTTACACAGGTTTACGATGTCTACGCGAAGAGATCCCCAAAGACGTTCACAGTATACTGAGATCATTCAGGACTATGTGATCCTAGAGGACGGTATATGCCATGTGACACTCTGGTACACTCTACTACACTCTACTACTGCCTCTTTCACTCTGCTACTGTCTCTTACACTCTGTTACTGTCTCTTACACTTTGCTACTGTATCTTACACTCTGCTATTGTCTCTTACACTCTGCTACTGTCTATAACACTCTCTTACTCTCTGTTACTGTCTATTACACTCTGCTACTGTCTCTTTCACTCTCTTACACTATGTTACACTCTCTTACACTCTGCTGCTGTCTCTTACACTCTGTTACTGTCTCTTACACTCTGTTACTGTCTCTTACACTCTACTACACTCTGTTACTGTCTCTTACACTCTCTTACACTCTGTTACACTCTCTTACATGCTGTTACACTCTCTTACACTCTGTTACTGTCTCTTACACTCTCTTACACTCTGCTACTGTCTCTTACACTCTGCTACTCTCTCTTTCACTCTGTTTCTGTCTCTTTCACTCTGCTTCTGTCTCTTATGCTCTGTTACTGTCTCTTATGCTCTGTTACTGTCTCTTACACTCTACTACACTCTCGTACACTCTGTTACTGTCTCTTACACTCTGTTACTGTCTCTTACACTCTGCTGCTGTCTCTTACACTCTGTTGCTGTCTCTTACACTCTGTTACTGTCTCTTACACTCTCTTACACTCTCCTACACTCTGCTACTGTCTCTTACACCCTCTTACACTCTTACTGTCTCTTACACTCTGTTACTGTCTCTTAAACTCTGCTACTGTCTATAACACTCTCTTACACTCTATTACTGTCTATTACACTCTGCTACTGTCTCTTACACTCTCTTACACTATTTTACACTCTGCTACAGTCTATTACACTCTGCTACTGTCTCTTACACTCTGCTATTGTCCCTTACACTCTGCTACTGTCTATAACACTCTCTTACACTCTCTTACACTCTGCTACTGTCTCTTACACTCTGTTACTGTCTCTTACACTCTCATACACTATGTTACTGTCTCTTACACTCTCTTACACTCTGTTACACTCTCTTACACTCTGTAACTGTCTCTTACACTCTCTTACACTCTGCTACTGTCTATAACACTCTCTTACACTCTGTTACTGTCTATTACACTCTGCTACTGTCTCTTACACTCTCTTACACTCTGCTGCTGTCTATTACACTCTGCTACTGTCTCTTACACTCTGCTATTGTCTCTTACACTCTGCTACTGTCTATAACACTCTCTTACACTCTGTTACTGTCTATTACACTCTGCTACAGTCTCTTACACTCTCTTACACTATGTTACACTCTGCTCCAGTCTATTACACTCTGCTATTGTCTCTTACACTCTGCTACTGTCTATAACACTCTCTTACACTCTGTTACTGTCTATTACACTCTGCGACTGTCTCTTCAACTCTCTTACACTCTTCTGCTATCTCTTACACTCTGTTACTGTCTCTTACACTATGTTACACTCTCTTACACTCTGTAACTGTCTCTTACACTCTCTTACACTCTGTTACTGTCTCCTATACTCTGTTACTGTCTCCTATACTCTGTTACACTCTCTTACACTCTGCTGCTGTCTCTTACACTCTGTTACTGTCTCTTACACTCTGTTACTGTCTCTTACACTCTCTTACACTCTCCTACACTCTGCTACTGTCTCTTACACCCTCTTACACTCTGTTACTGTCTCTTACACTCTGTTACTGTCTCTTAAACTCTGCTACTGTCTATAACACTCTCTTACACTCTGTTACTGTCTATTACACTCTGCTACTGTCTCTTACACTCTCTTACACTATGTTACACTCTGCTACAGTCTATTACACTCTGCTACTGTCTCTTACACTCTGCTATTGTCTCTTACACTCTGCTACTGTCTATAACACTCTCTTACACTCTGTTACTGTCTATTACACTCTGCTACTGTCTCTTACACTCTCTTACACTCTGCTGCTGTCTATTACACTCTGCTACTGTCTCTTACACTCTGCTATTGTCTATAACACTCTGCTATTGTCTATAACACTCTCTTACACTCTGTTACTGTCTATTACACTCTGCTACTGTCTCTCACACTCTCTTACACTCTGCTGCTGTCTCTTACACTCTGTTACTGTCTCTTACACTCTGTTACACTCTCTTACACTCTCTTACACTCTGTAACTGTCTCTTACACTCTCTTACACTCTGTTACTGTCTCCTATACTCTGTTACACTTTCTTACACTCCACTACTGTCTCATATACTCTTTTACTGTCTCTTACACAGGTTTACGAGGTCTACGCGAAGAGATCCCCAAAGACGTTCACAGTATACTGAGATCATTCAGGACTATGTGATCCTAGAGGACGGTATATGCCATGTGACACTCTCTTACACTCTACTACACTCTACTACTGTCTCTTTCACTCTGCTACTGTCTCTTACACTCTGTTACTGTCTTTTACACTCTGTTACTGTCTCTTACACTCTGATACTGTATCTTACACTCTGCTATTGTCTCTTACACTCTGCTACTGTCTATAACACTCTCTTACACTCTGTTACTGTCTATTACACTCTGCTACTGTCTCTTACACTCTCTTACACTATGTTACACTCTCTTACACTCTGCTGCTGACTCTTACACTCTGTTACTGTCTCTGACACTCTCCTACACTCTGTTACTGTCTATTACACTCTGCTACTGTCTCTTTCACTCTCTTACACTATGTTACACTCTCTTACACTCTGCTGCTGTCTCTTACACTCTGTTACTGTCTCTTACACTCTGTTACTGTCTCTTACACTCTACTACACTCTGTTACTGTCTCTTACACTCTCTTACACTCTGTTACACTCTCTTACATGCTGTTACACTCTCTTACACTCTGTTACTGTCTCTTACACTCTCTTACACTCTGTTACTGTCTTTTACACTCTGTTACTGTCTCTTACACTCTGCTACTGTATCTTACACTCTGCTATTGTCTCTTACACTCTGCTACTGTCTATAACACTCTCTTACACACTGTTACTGTCTATTACACTCTGCTACTGTCTCTTACACTCTCTTACACTATGTTACACTCTCTTACACTCTGCTGCTGTCTCTTACACTCTGTTACTGTCTCTTACACTCTGTTACTGTCTCTTACACTCTGTTACTGTCTCTTACACTCTCCTACACTCTGTTACTGTCTCTTACACTCTCTTACACTCTGTTACACTCTCTTACACGCTGTTACACTCTCCTACACTCTGTTACTGTCTATTACACTCTGCTACTGTCTCTTTCACTCTCTTACACTCTGTTACTGTCTCTTACACTCTTACACTCTGCTGCTGTCTCTTACACTCTGTTACTGTCTCTTACACTCTGTTACTGTCTATTACACTCTGCTACTGTCTCTTACACTCTGCTATTGTCTCTTGCACTCTGCTACTGTCTATAACACTCTCTTACACTCTGTTACTGTCTATTACACTCTGCTATTGTCTCTTACACTCTGTTACACTCTGCTACAGTCTATTACACTCTGCTACAGTCTATTACACTCTGCTACTGTCTCTTACACTCTGCTATTGTCTCTTATACTCTGCTACTGTCTCTTACACTCTATTACACTCTGTTACTGTCTATTACACTCTGCTACTGTCTCTTACACTCTCTTACACTATGTTACACTCTCTTACACTCTGCTGCTGTCTCTTACACACTGTTACTGTCTCTTACACTCCGTTACTGTCTCTTACACTCTCCTACACTCTGTTACTGTCTCTTACACTCTGTTACACTCTCTTACTGTCTCTTACACTCTGTTACACTCTCTTACACGCTGTTACACTCTCTTACACTCTGTTACTGTCTCTTACACTCTCTTACACTCTGCTACTGTCTCTTACACTCTGCTACTGTCTCTTACACTCTGCTACTCTCTCTTTCACTTTGCTTCTGTCTCTTACACACTGCTACTGACTCTTACGCTCTGTTACTGTCTCTTACACTCTACTACACTCTCGTATACTCTGTTACTGTCTCTTACACTCTGTTACTGTCTCTTACACTCTGTTACTGTCTCTTACACTCTGCTATTGTCTCTTACACTCTGCTACTGTCTATAACACTGTCTTACACTCTGTTACTGTCTATTACACTCTGCTACTGTCTCTTTCACTCTCTTACACTATGTTACACTCTCTTACACTCTGCTGCTGTCTCTTACACTCTGTTACTGTCTCTTACACTCTGTTACTGTCTCTTACACTCTCCTACACTCTGTTACTGTCTCCTACACTCTCTTACACTCTGTTACACTCTCTTACACGCTGTTACACTCTATTACACTCTGTTAATTTCTCTTACACTCTCTTACACTCTGCTACTGTCTCTTACACTCTGCTACTCTCTCTTTCACTCTGTTTCTGTCTCTTACACTCTGCTTCTGTCTCTTATGCTCTGTTACTGTCTCTTATGCTCTGTTACTGTCTCTTACACTCTACTACACTCTCGTACACTCTGTTACTGTCTCTTACACTCTGTTACACTCTCTTACACTATGTTACTGTCTCTTACACTCTGCTGCTGTCTTTTACACTCTGTTACTGTCTCTTATACTCTCTTACACTCTCCTACACTCTGCTACTGTCTCTTACACCCTCCTACACTCTGCTACTGTCTCTTACACCCTCTTACACTCTGCTACTGTCTCTTACACTCTGCTACTCTCTCTTTCACTTTGCTTCTGTCTCTTACACACTGCTACTGACTCTTACGCTCTGTTACTGTCTCTTACACTCTACTACACTCTCGTATACTCTGTTACTGTCTCTTACACTCTGTTACTGTCTCTTACACTCTGTTACTGTCTCTTACACTCTGCTATTGTCTCTTACACTCTGCTACTGTCTATAACACTGTCTTACACTCTGTTACTGTCTATTACACTCTGCTACTGTCTCTTTCACTCTCTTACACTATGTTACACTCTCTTACACTCTGCTGCTGTCTCTTACACTCTGTTACTGTCTCTTACACTCTGTTACTGTCTCTTACACTCTCCTACACTCTGTTACTGTCTCCTACACTCTCTTACACTCTGTTACACTCTCTTACACGCTGTTACACTCTATTACACTCTGTTAATTTCTCTTACACTCTCTTACACTCTGCTACTGTCTCTTACACTCTGCTACTCTCTCTTTCACTCTGTTTCTGTCTCTTACACTCTGCTTCTGTCTCTTATGCTCTGTTACTGTCTCTTATGCTCTGTTACTGTCTCTTACACTCTACTACACTCTCGTACACTCTGTTACTGTCTCTTACACTCTGTTACACTCTCTTACACTATGTTACTGTCTCTTACACTCTGCTGCTGTCTTTTACACTCTGTTACTGTCTCTTATACTCTCTTACACTCTCCTACACTCTGCTACTGTCTCTTACACCCTCTTACACTCTTACTGTCTCTTACACTCTGTTACTGTCTCTTAAACTCTGCTACTGTCTATAACACTCTCTTACACTCTATTACTGTCTATTACACTCTGCTACTGTCTCTTACACTCTCTTACAGTATTTTACACTCTGCTACAGTCTATTACACTCTGCTACTGTCTCTTACACTCTGCTATTGTCCCTTACACTCTGCTACTGTCTATAACACTCTCTTACACTCTCTTACACTCTGCTACTGTCTCTTACACTCTGTTACTGTCTCTTACACTCTCCTACACTATGTTACTGTCTCTTACACTCTCTTACACTCTGTTACACTCTCTTACACTCTGTAACTGTCTCTTACACTCTCTTACACTCTGCTACTGTCTATAACACTCTCTTACACTCTGTTACTGTCTATTACACTCTGCTACTGTCTCTTACACTCTCTTACACTATGTTACACTCTGCTACTGTCTCTTACACTCTGCTATTGTCTCTTACACTCTGCTACTGTCTATAACACTCTCTTACACTCTGTTACTGTCTATTACACTCTGCTACTGTCTCTTACACTCTCTTACACTCTGCTGCTGTCTATTACACTCTGCTACTGTCTCTTACACTCTGCTATTGTCTATAACACTCTGCTACTGTCTATAACACTCTCTTACACTCTGTTACTGTCTATTACACTCTGCTACTGTCTCTTACACTCTCTTACACTCTGCTGCTGTCTCTTACACTCTGTTACTGTCTCTTACACTCTGTTACACTCTCTTACACTCTGTAACTGTCTCTTACACTCTCTTACACTCTGTTACTGTCTCCTATACTCTGTTACAATTTCTTACACTCCACTACTGTCTCATATACTCTTTTACTGTCTCTTACACAGGTTTACGAGGTCTACGCGAAGAGATCCCCAAAGACGTTCACAGTATACTGAGATCATTCAGGACTATGTGATCCTAGAGGACGGTATATGCCATGTGACACTCTGGTACACTCTACTACACTCTACTACTGCCTCTTTCACTCTGCTACTGTCTCTTACACTCTGTTACTGTCTCTTACACTTTGCTACTGTATCTTACACTCTGCTATTGTCTCTTACACTCTGCTACTGTCTATAACACTCTCTTACTCTCTGTTACTGTCTATTACACTCTGCTACTGTCTCTTTCACTCTCTTACACTATGTTACACTCTCTTACACTCTGCTGCTGTCTCTTACACTCTGTTACTGTCTCTTACACTCTGTTACTGTCTCTTACACTCTACTACACTCTGTTACTGTCTCTTACACTCTCTTACACTCTGTTACACTCTCTTACATGCTGTTACACTCTCTTACACTCTGTTACTGTCTCTTACACTCTCTTACACTCTGCTACTGTCTCTTACACTCTGCTACTCTCTCTTTCACTCTGTTTCTGTCTCTTTCACTCTGCTTCTGTCTCTTATGCTCTGTTACTGTCTCTTATGCTCTGTTACTGTCTCTTACACTCTACTACACTCTCGTACACTCTGTTACTGTCTCTTACACTCTGTTACTGTCTCTTACACTCTGCTGCTGTCTCTTACACTCTGTTGCTGTCTCTTACACTCTGTTACTGTCTCTTACACTCTCTTACACTCTCCTACACTCTGCTACTATCTCTTACACCCTCTTACACTCTTACTGTCTCTTACACTCTGTTACTGTCTCTTAAACTCTGCTACTGTCTATAACACTCTCTTACACTCTATTACTGTCTATTACACTCTGCTACTGTCTCTTACACTCTCTTACACTATTTTACACTCTGCTACAGTCTATTACACTCTGCTACTGTCTCTTACACTCTGCTATTGTCCCTTACACTCTGCTACTGTCTATAACACTCTCTTACACTCTCTTACACTCTGCTACTGTCTCTTACACTCTGTTACTGTCTCTTACACTCTCATACACTATGTTACTGTCTCTTACACTCTCTTACACTCTGTTACACTCTCTTACACTCTGTAACTGTCTCTTACACTCTCTTACACTCTGCTACTGTCTATAACACTCTCTTACACTCTGTTACTGTCTATTACACTCTGCTACTGTCTCTTACACTCTCTTACACTCTGCTGCTGTCTATTACACTCTGCTACTGTCTCTTACACTCTGCTATTGTCTCTTACACTCTGCTACTGTCTATAACACTCTCTTACACTCTGTTACTGTCTATTACACTCTGCTACAGTCTCTTACACTCTCTTACACTATGTTACACTCTGCTCCAGTCTATTACACTCTGCTATTGTCTCTTACACTCTGCTACTGTCTATAACACTCTCTTACACTCTGTTACTGTCTATTACACTCTGCGACTGTCTCTTCAACTCTCTTACACTCTTCTGCTATCTCTTACACTCTGTTACTGTCTCTTACACTATGTTACACTCTCTTACACTCTGTAACTGTCTCTTACACTCTCTTACACTCTGTTACTGTCTCCTATACTCTGTTACTGTCTCCTATACTCTGTTACACTCTCTTACACTCTGCTGCTGTCTCTTACACTCTGTTACTGTCTCTTACACTCTGTTACTGTCTCTTACACTCTCTTACACTCTCCTACACTCTGCTACTGTCTCTTACACCCTCTTACACTCTGTTACTGTCTCTTACACTCTGTTACTGTCTCTTAAACTCTGCTACTGTCTATAACACTCTCTTACACTCTGTTACTGTCTATTACACTCTGCTACTGTCTCTTACACTCTCTTACACTATGTTACACTCTGCTACAGTCTATTACACTCTGCTACTGTCTCTTACACTCTGCTATTGTCTCTTACACTCTGCTACTGTCTATAACACTCTCTTACACTCTGTTACTGTCTATTACACTCTGCTACTGTCTCTTACACTCTCTTACACTCTGCTGCTGTCTATTACACTCTGCTACTGTCTCTTACACTCTGCTATTGTCTATAACACTCTGCTATTGTCTATAACACTCTCTTACACTCTGTTACTGTCTATTACACTCTGCTACTGTCTCTCACACTCTCTTACACTCTGCTGCTGTCTCTTACACTCTGTTACTGTCTCTTACACTCTGTTACACTCTCTTACACTCTCTTACACTCTGTAACTGTCTCTTACACTCTCTTACACTCTGTTACTGTCTCCTATACTCTGTTACACTTTCTTACACTCCACTACTGTCTCATATACTCTTTTACTGTCTCTTACACAGGTTTACGAGGTCTACGCGAAGAGATCCCCAAAGACGTTCACAGTATACTGAGATCATTCAGGACTATGTGATCCTAGAGGACGGTATATGCCATGTGACACTCTCTTACACTCTACTACACTCTACTACTGTCTCTTTCACTCTGCTACTGTCTCTTACACTCTGTTACTGTCTTTTACACTCTGTTACTGTCTCTTACACTCTGATACTGTATCTTACACTCTGCTATTGTCTCTTACACTCTGCTACTGTCTATAACACTCTCTTACACTCTGTTACTGTCTATTACACTCTGCTACTGTCTCTTACACTCTCTTACACTATGTTACACTCTCTTACACTCTGCTGCTGACTCTTACACTCTGTTACTGTCTCTGACACTCTCCTACACTCTGTTACTGTCTATTACACTCTGCTACTGTCTCTTTCACTCTCTTACACTATGTTACACTCTCTTACACTCTGCTGCTGTCTCTTACACTCTGTTACTGTCTCTTACACTCTGTTACTGTCTCTTACACTCTACTACACTCTGTTACTGTCTCTTACACTCTCTTACACTCTGTTACACTCTCTTACATGCTGTTACACTCTCTTACACTCTGTTACTGTCTCTTACACTCTCTTACACTCTGTTACTGTCTTTTACACTCTGTTACTGTCTCTTACACTCTGCTACTGTATCTTACACTCTGCTATTGTCTCTTACACTCTGCTACTGTCTATAACACTCTCTTACACACTGTTACTGTCTATTACACTCTGCTACTGTCTCTTACACTCTCTTACACTATGTTACACTCTCTTACACTCTGCTGCTGTCTCTTACACTCTGTTACTGTCTCTTACACTCTGTTACTGTCTCTTACACTCTGTTACTGTCTCTTACACTCTCCTACACTCTGTTACTGTCTCTTACACTCTCTTACACTCTGTTACACTCTCTTACACGCTGTTACACTCTCCTACACTCTGTTACTGTCTATTACACTCTGCTACTGTCTCTTTCACTCTCTTACACTCTGTTACTGTCTCTTACACTCTTACACTCTGCTGCTGTCTCTTACACTCTGTTACTGTCTCTTACACTCTGTTACTGTCTATTACACTCTGCTACTGTCTCTTACACTCTGCTATTGTCTCTTGCACTCTGCTACTGTCTATAACACTCTCTTACACTCTGTTACTGTCTATTACACTCTGCTATTGTCTCTTACACTCTGTTACACTCTGCTACAGTCTATTACACTCTGCTACAGTCTATTACACTCTGCTACTGTCTCTTACACTCTGCTATTGTCTCTTATACTCTGCTACTGTCTCTTACACTCTATTACACTCTGTTACTGTCTATTACACTCTGCTACTGTCTCTTACACTCTCTTACACTATGTTACACTCTCTTACACTCTGCTGCTGTCTCTTACACACTGTTACTGTCTCTTACACTCCGTTACTGTCTCTTACACTCTCCTACACTCTGTTACTGTCTCTTACACTCTGTTACACTCTCTTACTGTCTCTTACACTCTGTTACACTCTCTTACACGCTGTTACACTCTCTTACACTCTGTTACTGTCTCTTACACTCTCTTACACTCTGCTACTGTCTCTTACACTCTGCTACTGTCTCTTACACTCTGCTACTCTCTCTTTCACTTTGCTTCTGTCTCTTACACACTGCTACTGACTCTTACGCTCTGTTACTGTCTCTTACACTCTACTACACTCTCGTATACTCTGTTACTGTCTCTTACACTCTGTTACTGTCTCTTACACTCTGTTACTGTCTCTTACACTCTGCTATTGTCTCTTACACTCTGCTACTGTCTATAACACTGTCTTACACTCTGTTACTGTCTATTACACTCTGCTACTGTCTCTTTCACTCTCTTACACTATGTTACACTCTCTTACACTCTGCTGCTGTCTCTTACACTCTGTTACTGTCTCTTACACTCTGTTACTGTCTCTTACACTCTCCTACACTCTGTTACTGTCTCCTACACTCTCTTACACTCTGTTACACTCTCTTACACGCTGTTACACTCTATTACACTCTGTTAATTTCTCTTACACTCTCTTACACTCTGCTACTGTCTCTTACACTCTGCTACTCTCTCTTTCACTCTGTTTCTGTCTCTTACACTCTGCTTCTGTCTCTTATGCTCTGTTACTGTCTCTTATGCTCTGTTACTGTCTCTTACACTCTACTACACTCTCGTACACTCTGTTACTGTCTCTTACACTCTGTTACACTCTCTTACACTATGTTACTGTCTCTTACACTCTGCTGCTGTCTTTTACACTCTGTTACTGTCTCTTATACTCTCCTACACTCTGCTACTGTCTCTTACACCCTCCTACACTCTGCTACTGTCTCTTACACCCTCTTACACTCTGCTACTGTCTCTTACACTCTGCTACTCTCTCTTTCACTTTGCTTCTGTCTCTTACACACTGCTACTGACTCTTACGCTCTGTTACTGTCTCTTACACTCTACTACACTCTCGTATACTCTGTTACTGTCTCTTACACTCTGTTACTGTCTCTTACACTCTGTTACTGTCTCTTACACTCTGCTATTGTCTCTTACACTCTGCTACTGTCTATAACACTGTCTTACACTCTGTTACTGTCTATTACACTCTGCTACTGTCTCTTTCACTCTCTTACACTATGTTACACTCTCTTACACTCTGCTGCTGTCTCTTACACTCTGTTACTGTCTCTTACACTCTGTTACTGTCTCTTACACTCTCCTACACTCTGTTACTGTCTCCTACACTCTCTTACACTCTGTTACACTCTCTTACACGCTGTTACACTCTATTACACTCTGTTAATTTCTCTTACACTCTCTTACACTCTGCTACTGTCTCTTACACTCTGCTACTCTCTCTTTCACTCTGTTTCTGTCTCTTACACTCTGCTTCTGTCTCTTATGCTCTGTTACTGTCTCTTATGCTCTGTTACTGTCTCTTACACTCTACTACACTCTCGTACACTCTGTTACTGTCTCTTACACTCTGTTACACTCTCTTACACTATGTTACTGTCTCTTACACTCTGCTGCTGTCTTTTACACTCTGTTACTGTCTCTTATACTCTCTTACACTCTCCTACACTCTGCTACTGTCTCTTACACCCTCTTACACTCTTACTGTCTCTTACACTCTGTTACTGTCTCTTAAACTCTGCTACTGTCTATAACACTCTCTTACACTCTATTACTGTCTATTACACTCTGCTACTGTCTCTTACACTCTCTTACAGTATTTTACACTCTGCTACAGTCTATTACACTCTGCTACTGTCTCTTACACTCTGCTATTGTCCCTTACACTCTGCTACTGTCTATAACACTCTCTTACACTCTCTTACACTCTGCTACTGTCTCTTACACTCTGTTACTGTCTCTTACACTCTCCTACACTATGTTACTGTCTCTTACACTCTCTTACACTCTGTTACACTCTCTTACACTCTGTAACTGTCTCTTACACTCTCTTACACTCTGCTACTGTCTATAACACTCTCTTACACTCTGTTACTGTCTATTACACTCTGCTACTGTCTCTTACACTCTCTTACACTATGTTACACTCTGCTACTGTCTCTTACACTCTGCTATTGTCTCTTACACTCTGCTACTGTCTATAACACTCTCTTACACTCTGTTACTGTCTATTACACTCTGCTACTGTCTCTTACACTCTCTTACACTCTGCTGCTGTCTATTACACTCTGCTACTGTCTCTTACACTCTGCTATTGTCTATAACACTCTGCTACTGTCTATAACACTCTCTTACACTCTGTTACTGTCTATTACACTCTGCTACTGTCTCTTACACTCTCTTACACTCTGCTGCTGTCTCTTACACTCTGTTACTGTCTCTTACACTCTGTTACACTCTGTTACACTCTCTTACACTCTGTAACTGTCTCTTACACTCTCTTACACTCTGTTACTGTCTCCTATACTCTGTTACACTTTCTTACACTCCACTACTGTCTCATACACTCTTTTACTGTCTCTTACACAGGTTTACGAGGTCTACGCGAAGAGATCCCCAAAGACGTTCACAGTATACTGAGATCATTCAGGACTATGTGATCCTAGAGGACGGTATATGCCATGTGACACTCTCTTACACTCTACTACACTCTACTACTGTCTCTTTCACTCTGCTACTGTCTCTTACACTCTGTTACTGTCTTTTACACTCTGTTACTGTCTCTTACACTCTGCTACTGTATCTTACACTCTGCTACTGTCTATAACACTCTCTTACACTCTGTTACTGTCTATTACACTCTGCTACTGTCTCTTACACTCTGCTACTGTCTCTTACACTCTCTTACACTATGTTACACTCTCTTACACTCTGCTGCTGACTCTTACACTCTGTTACTGTCTCTGACACTCTCCTACACTCTGTTACTGTCTATTACACTCTGCTACTGTCTCTTTCACTCTCTTACACTATGTTACACTCTCTTACACTCTGCTGCTGTCTCTTACACTCTGTTACTGTCTCTTACACTCTGTTACTGTCTCTTACACTCTACTACACTCTGTTACTGTCTCTTACACTCTCTTACACTCTGTTACACTCTCTTACATGCTGTTACACTCTCTTACACTCTGTTACTGTCTCTTACACTCTCTTACACTCTGCTACTGTCTCTTATACTCTGCTACTGTCTCTTACACTCTGCTACTCTCTCTTTCACTCTGCTTCTGTCTCTTACACTCTGCTACTGTCTCTTACGCTCTGTTACTGTCTCTTACACTCTGTTACACTCTCTTACACTCTGCTGCTGTCTCTTACACTCTGTTACTGTCTCTTACACTCTTACTGTCTCTTACACTCTCTTACACTCTCCTACACTCTGCTACTGTCTCTTACACCCTCTTACACTCTGTTACTGTCTCTTACACTCTGTTACTGTCTCTTACACTCTCCTACACTATGTTACTGTCTCTTACACTCTCTTACACTCTGTTACACTCTTTTACACTCTGTAACTGTCTCTTACACTCTCTTACACTCTGCTACTGTCTATAACACTCTCTTACACTCTGTTACTGTCTATTACACTCTGCTACTGTCTCTTACACTCTCTTACACTATGTTACACTCTGCTACAGTCTATTACACTCTGCTACTGTCTCTTACACTCTGATATTGTCTCTTACACTCTGATACTGTCTATAACACTCTCTTACACTCTGTTACTGTCTATTACACTCTGCTACTGTCTCTTACACTCTATTACACTCTGCTGCTGTCTATTAAACTCTGCTACTGTCTCTTACACTCTGCTATTGTCTATAACACTCTGCTACTGTCTATAACACTCTCTTACACTCTGTTACTGTCTATTACACTCCGCTACTGTCTCTTACACTCTCTTACACTCTGTTACACTCTGTTACAGTCTATTACACTCTGCTACTGTCTCTTACACTCTGCTATTGTCTCTTGCACTCTGCTACTGTCTATAACACTCTCTTACACTCTGTTACTGTCTATTACACTCTGCTATTGTCTCTTACACTCTCTTACACTCTGTTACACTCTGCTACAGTCTATTACACTCTGCTACTGTCTCTTACACTCTGCTACTGTCTCTTACACTCTATTACACTCTGTTACTGTCTATTACACTCTGCTACTGTCTCTTACACTCTCTTACACTATGGTACACTCTCTAACACTCTGCTGCTGTCTCTTACACTCTGTTACTGTCTCTTACACTCCGTTACTGTCTCTTACACTCTCCTACACTCTGTTACTGTCTCTTACACTCTGTTACACTCTCTTACTGTCTCTTACACTCTGTTACACTCTCTTACACGCTGTTACACTCTCTTACACTCTGTTACTGTCTCTTACACTCTTACACTCTGCTACTGTCTCTTACACTCTGCTACTGTCTCTTACACTCTGCTACTCTCTCTTTCACTTTGCTTCTGTCTCTTACACACTGCTACTGTCTCTTACGCTGTGTTACTGTCTCTTACACTCTACTACACTCTCGTATACTCTGTTACTGTCTCTTACACTCTGTTACTGTCTCGTACACTCTGTTACTGTCTCGTACACTCTGTTACTGTCTCTTACACTCTGTTACACTCTCTTACACTCTGTTACTGTCTCTTACACTCTTACACTCTGCTGCTGTCTCTTACACTCTGTTACTGTCTCTTACACTCTGTTACTGTATATTACACTCTGCTACTGTCTCTTACACTCTGCTATTGTCTCTTGCACTCTGCTACTGTCTATAACACTCTCTTACACTCTGTTACTGTCTATTACACTCTGCTATTGTCTCTTACACTCTGTTACACTCTGCTACAGTCTATTACACTCTGCTACTGTCTCTTACACTCTGCTATTGTCTCTTACACTCTGCTACTGTCTCTTACACTCTATTACACTCTGTTACTGTCTATTACACTCTGCTACTATCTCTTTCACTCTCTTACACTATGTTACACACTCTTACACTCTGCTGCTGTCTCTTACACTCTGTTACTGTCTCTTACACTCTCTTACACTCTCTTACACTCTGTTACACTCTCTTACATGCTGTTACACTCTCTTACACTCTGTTACTGTCTATTACACTCTCTTACACTCTGCTACTGTCTCTTACTCTCTGCTACTGTCTCTTACACTCTGCTACTCTCTCTTTCACTCTGCTTCTGTCTCTTACGCTCTGCTACTGTCTCTTACGCTCTGTTACTGTCTCTTACACTCTGTTACACTCTCTTACACTCTGCTGCTGTCTCTTACACTCTGTTACTGTCTCTTACACTCTGTTACTGTCTCTTACACTCTCTTACACTCTCCTACACTCTGCTACTGTCTCTTACACCCTCTTACACTCTGTTACTGTCTCTTACACTCTGTTACTGTCTCTTAAACTCTGCTACTGTCTATAACACTCTCTTACACTCTGTTAATGTCTATTACACTCTGCTACTGTCTCTTACACTCTCTTACACTGTTACACTCTGCTACAGTCTATTACACTCTGCTACTGTCTCTTACACTCTGCTATTGTCTCTTACACTCTGCTACTGTCTATAACACTCTCTTACACTCTGTTACTGTCTATTACACTCTGCTACTGTCTCTTACACTCTCTTACACTCTGCTGCTGTCTATTACACTCTGCTACTGTCTCTTACACTCTGCTATTGTCTCTTACACTCTGCTACTGTCTATAACACTCTCTTACACTCTGTTACTGTCTATTACACTCTGCTACAGTCTCTTACACTCTCTTACACTATGTTACACTCTGCTCCAGTCTATTACACTCTGCTATTGTCTCTTACACTCTGCTACTGTCTATAACACTCTCTTACACTCTGTTACTGTCTATTACACTCTGCGACTGTCTCTTCAACTCTCTTACACTCTTCTGCTGTCTCTTACACTCTGTTACTGTCTCTTACACTATGTTACACTCTCTTACACTCTGTAACTGTCTCTTACACTCTCTTACACTCTGTTACTGTCTCCTATACTCTGTTACTGTCTCCTATACTCTGTTACACTCTCTTACACTCTGCTGCTGTCTCTTACACTCTGTTACTGTCTCTTACACTCTGTTACTGTCTCTTACACTCTCTTACACTCTCTTACACTCTCCTACACTCTGCTACTGTCTCTTACACCCTCTTACACTCTTACTGTCTCTTACACTCTGTTACTGTCTCTTAAACTCTGCTACTGTCTATAACACTCTCTTACACTCTATTACTGTCTATTACACTCTGCTACTGTCTCTTACACTCTCTTACACTATTTTACACTCTGCTACAGTCTATTACACTCTGCTACTGTCTCTTACACTCTGCTATTGTCCCTTACACTCTGCTACTGTCTATAACACTCTCTTACACTCTCTTACACTCTGCTACTGTCTCTTACACTCTGTTACTGTCTCTTACACTCTCCTACACTATGTTACTGTCTCTTACACTCTCTTACACTCTGTTACACTCTCTTACACTCTGTAACTGTCTCTTACACTCTCTTACACTCTGCTACTGTCTATAACACTCTCTTACACTCTGTTACTGTCTATTACACTCTGCTACTGTCTCTTACACTCTCTTACACTATGTTACACTCTGCTACAGTCTATTACACTCTGCTACTGTCTCTTACACTCTGCTATTGTCTCTTACACTCTGCTACTGTCTATAACACTCTCTTACACTCTGTTACTGTCTATTACACTCTGCTACTGTCTCTTACACTCTCTTACACTCTGCTGCTGTCTATTACACTCTGCTACTGTCTCTTACACTCTGCTATTGTCTCTTACACTCTGCTACTGTCTATAACACTCTCTTACACTCTGTTACTGTCTATTACACTCTGCTACAGTCTCTTACACTGTCTTACACTATGTTACACTCTGCTCCAGTCTATTACACTCTGCTATTGTCTCTTACACTCTGCTACTGTCTATAACACTCTCTTACACTCTTACTGTCTATTACACTCTGCGACTGTCTCTTCAACTCTCTTACACTCTTCTGCTGTCTCTTACACTCTGTTACTGTCTCTTACACTATGTTACACTCTCTTACACTCTGTAACTGTCTCTTACACTCTCTTACACTCTGTTACACTCTCTTACACGCTGTTACACTCTCTTACACGCTGTTACACCCTCTTACACACTGTTACTGTCTCTTACACTCTCCTACACTCTGCTACTGTCTCTTACACTCTGTTACTGTTTCTTACACTCTGCTACTGTCTCTAACACTCTGCTACTGTCTCTTTCACTCTGCTACTGTCTCTTACACTCTGCTACTATCTCTTACGCTCTGTTACTGTGTCTTACACTGTACTACACTGTCATACACTCTGTTACTGTATCTTACACTATGTTACTGTATCTTACACTATGTTACTGTCTCGTACACTCTGTTACTGTCTCTTACACTCTGTTACTGTCTCCTATACTCTGTTACTGTCTCTTACACCCTGTTACACTCTCTTACACTCTGCTACTGTCTCTTACACTCTACTACACTCTCGTACACTCTGTTACTGTCTATTACACTCTCTTACACTCTGCTGCTGTCTCTTACACTCTGTTACTGTCTCTTACACTCTGTTACTGTCTCTTACACTCCTATCTCTTACACTCTACTACACTCTACTACTGTCTCTTTCACTCTGCTACTGTCTCTTTCACTCTGTTACTGTCTCTTACACTCTGTTACTGTCTCTTACACTCTGCTACTGTCTATAACACTCTCTTACACTATGTTACACTCTGCTACTGTCTCTTACACTCTGCTATTGTCTCTTACACTCTGCTACTGTCTCTTACACTCTATTACACTCTGTTACTGTCTATTACACTCTGCTACTGTCTCTTACACTCTCTTACACTATGTTACACTCTCTTACACTCTGCTGCTGTCTCTTACACTCTGTTACTGTCTCTTACACTCTGTTACTGTCTCTTACACTCTCCTACACTCTGTTACTGTCTCTTACACTCTCTTACACTTTCTTACTGTCTCTTACACTCTGTTACACTCTCTTACACGCTGTTACACTCTCTTACACTCTGTTACTGTCTCTTACACTCTCTTACACTCTGCTACTGTCTCTTACACTCTGCTACTGTCTATTACACTCTGCTACTCTCTCTTTCACTTTGCTTCTGTCTCTTACACACTGCTACTGTCTCTTACGCTCTGTTACTGTCTCTTACACTCTACTACACTCTTGTATACTCTGTTACTGTCTCTTACACTCTGTTACTGTCTCTTACACTCTGTTACACTCTCTTACACTCTGTTACTGTCTCTTACACTCTCTTACACTCTGCTGCTGTCTCTTACACTCTGTTACTGTCTCTTACACTCTGTTACTGTCTCTTACACTCTGTTACTGTCTATTACACTCTCTTACACTCTCCTACACTCTCCTACACTTTTCTACTGTCTCTTACACCCCCTTACACTCTGTTACTGTCTCTTACACTCCCTTACACTCTGTTACACTCTCTTACATGCTGTTACACTCTCTTACACGCTGTTACACCCTCTTACACACTGTTACTGTCTCTTACACTCTCTTACACTCTGCTACTATCTCTTACACTCTGTTACTGTCTCTTACACTCTGCTACTGTCTCTTTCACTCTGCTACTGTCTCTTACACTCTGCTACTATCTCTTACGCTCTGTTACTGTCTCTTACACTCTACTACACTCTCATACACTCTGTTACTGTCTCTTACACTCTGTTACTGTCTCTTACACTCTGTTACTGTCTCTTACACTCTGCTATTGTCTCTTACACTCTGCTACTGTCTATAACACTGTCTTACACTCTGTTACTGTCTATTACACTCTGCTACTGTCTCTTTCACTCTCTTACACTATGTTACACTCTCTTACACTCTGCTGCTGTCTCTTACACTCTGTTACTGTCTCTTACACTCTGTTACTGTCTCTTACACTCTCCTACACTCTGTTACTGTCTCCTACACTCTCTTACACTCTGTTACACTCTCTTACACGCTGTTACACTCTATTACACTCTGTTAATTTCTCTTACACTCTCTTACACTCTGCTACTGTCTCTTACACTCTGCTACTCTCTCTTTCACTCTGTTTCTGTCTCTTACACTCTGCTTCTGTCTCTTATGCTCTGTTACTGTCTCTTATGCTCTGTTACTGTCTCTTACACTCTACTACACTCTCGTACACTCTGTTACTGTCTCTTACACTCTGTTACACTCTCTTACACTCTGTTACTGTCTCTTACACTCTGCTGCTGTCTCTTACACTCTGTTACTGTCTCTTACACTCTCTTACACTCTCCTACACTCTGCTACTGTCTCTTACACCCTCTTACACTCTTACTGTCTCTTACACTCTGTTACTGTCTCTTAAACTCTGCTACTGTCTATAACACTCTCTTACACTCTATTACTGTCTATTACACTCTGCTACTGTCTCTTACACTCTCTTACACTATTTTACACTCTGCTACAGTCTATTACACTCTACTACTGTCTCTTACACTCTGCTATTGTCCCTTACACTCTGCTACTGTCTATAACACTCTCTTACACTCTCTTACACTCTGCTACTGTCTCTTACACTCTGTTACTGTCTCTTACACTCTCCTACACTAAGTTACTGTCTCTTACACTCTCTTACACTCTGTTACACTCTCTTACACTCTGTAACTGTCTCTTACACTCTCTTACACTCTGCTACTGTCTATAACACTCTCTTACACTCTGTTACTGTCTATTACACTCTGCTACTGTCTCTTACACTCTCTTACACTATGTTACACTCTGCTACAGTCTATTACACTCTGCTACTGTCTCTTACACTCTGCTATTGTCTCTTACACTCTGCTACTGTCTATAACACTCTCTTACACTCTGTTACTGTCTATTACACTCTGCTACTGTCTCTTACACTCTCTTACACTCTGCTGCTGTCTATTACACTCTGCTACTGTCTCTTACACTCTGCTATTGTCTCTCACACTCTGCTACTGTTTATAACACTCTCTTACACTCTGTTACTGTCTATTACACTCTGCTACAGTCTCTTACACTGTCTTACACTATGTTACACTCTGCTCCAGTCTATTACACTCTGCTATTGTCTCTTACACTCTGCTACTGTCTATAACACTCTCTTACACTCTGTTACTGTCTATTACACTCTGCGACTGTCTCTTCAACTCTCTTACACTCTTCTGCTGTCTCTTACACTCTGTTACTGTCTCTTACACTATGTTACACTCTCTTACACTCTGTAACTGTCTCTTACACTCTCTTACACTCTGTTACTGTCTCCTATACTCTGTTACTGTCTCCTATACTCTGTTACACTCTCTTACACTCTGCTGCTGTCTCTTACACTCTGTTACTGTCTCTTACACTCTGTTACTGTCTCTTACACTCTCTTACACTCTCTTACACTCTCTTACACTCTAATACTGTCTCTTACACACTCTTACACTCTGTTACTGTCTCTTACACTCTGTTACTGTCTCTTAAACTCTGCTACTGTCTATAACACTCTCGTACACTCTGTTACTGTCTATTACACTCTGCTACTGTCTCTTACACTCTCTTACACTATGTTACACTCTGCTACAGTCTATTACACTCTGCTACTGTCTCTTACACTCTGCTATTGTCTCTTACACTCTGCTACTGTCTCTTACACTCTGCTACTGTCTATAACACTCTCTTACACTCTGTTACTGTCTATTACACTCTGCTACTGTCTCTTACACTCTCTTACACTGTTACACTCTGCTACAGTCTATTACACTCTGCTACTGTCTCTTACACTCTGCTATTGTCTCTTACACTCTGCTACTGTCTATAACACTCTCTTACACTCTCTTACACTCTGCTACTGTCTCTTACACCCTCTTACACTCTGTTACTGTCTCTTACACTCTCTTACACTCTGTTACACTCTCTTACACGCTGTTACACTCTCTTACACGCTGTTACACCCTCTTACACACTGTTACTGTCTCTTACACTCTCTTACACTCTGCTACTGTCTCTTACACTCTGTTACTGTTTCTTACACTCTGCTACTGTCTCTAACACTCTGCTACTGTCTCTTTCACTCTGCTACTGTCTCTTACACTCTGCTACTATCTCTTACGCTCTGTTACTGTGTCTTACACTGTACTACACTGTCATACACTCTGTTACTGTATCTTACATTATGTTACTGTCTCGTACACTCTGTTACTGTCTCTTACACTCTGTTACTGTCTCCTATACTCTGTTACTGTCTCTTACACCATGTTACACTCTCTTACACTCTGTTACTGTCTCTTACATTCTCTTACACTCTGTTACTTTCTCCTATACTCTGTTACACTCTCTTACACTCTGCTACTGTCTCACATACTCTGTTACCATCTCTTACTCTCTGCTACTGTCTCTTACACAGTTTTACGATGTCTACGCGAAGAGATCCCCAAAGACGTTCACAGTATACTGAGATCATTCAGGACTATGTGATCCTAGAGGACGATATATGCCATGTGACACTCTCTTACACTCTCCTACACTCTGCTACTGTCTATAACACTCTCTTACACTCTGTTACTGTCTATTACACTCTGCTACTGTCTCTTACACTCTCTTACACTATGTTACACTCTGCTACAGTCTATTACACTCTGTTACTGTCTATTACACTCTGCTACTGTCTCTTACACTCTCTTACACCCTGCTGCTGTCTCTTACACTCTGTTACTGTCTCTTACACTCGGTTACACTCTCTTACCCTCTGTAACTGTCTCTTACACTCTCTTACACTCTGTTACTGTCTCCTATTGTAACGCTTCACCATGCGCTGGCTGGACTTGTTTATACTTTGCCTTATTTATTTCATGTTTCCAGCCAGTAGTGGCCGCCCTTGCCATTCAGAACCTCTCAGACTAATTATCAGGTCCAGCTGCAGTTGATCTCATGGGCCTTGACATTAACGTTTGAGGACTACCTGTTTGGTTCCTGCCTTGTTCCAGTACCTGCCTTGTTCCAGAACCTGCCTTGTTCCAGAACCTGCCTTGTTCCAGAACCTGCCTTGTTCCAGAACCTATCTTGTTCCAGAACCTGCCTTGTTCCAGAAACCTGCCTTGTTCCAGAAACCTGCCGTGTTCCTGAGTTGCGGCCAGCGCCCCACTAAGTGGACTCCAAAGCTGAGTGCCCTGCAAGTGGGCAACCTGCCGTGTGCCCTGCAAGTGGGCAACCTGCCATGTTCCTGAGTTGCGGCCTGCGCCCCACTAAGTGGACTCCCAAGTAGAGTACCCTGCAAGTGGGCAACCTGACGTGTGCCCTGCAAGTGGGCAACCTGCCGTGTTCCTGAGTTGCGGCCAGCGCCCCACTAGTGGACTCCCAAGAGGAGTGCCCTGCATCGCGACTCCCAGGATGACTGCCCACTAGCGGACTACCCTGGTTGAGTGCCCTGCAAGTGGGCAACCTGCCGTGTGCCCTGCAAGTGGGCAACCTGCCGTGTGCCCTGGAAGAGGGCTTCTACCTGTGCCGTGTGCCCTGGAAGAGGGCTTCTAGTCGTGCCGTGTGCCCTGCAATTGGGCTTCCTGCCGTGTGCCCTGCAATTGGGCTTCCTGCCGTGTGCCCTGCAATTGGGCTTCCTGCCGTGTGCCCTGCAATTGGGCTTCCTGCCGTGTGCCCCGCAAGTGGGCTTCCAGCCGTGTGCCCCGCAATTGGGCTTCCAGCCGTGTGCCCCGCAAGTGGGCTTCCAGCCGTGTGCCCCGCAAGTGGGCTTCCAGCCGTGTGCCCCGCAAGTGGGCTTCCAGCCGTGTGCCCCGCAAGTGGGCTTCCAGCCGTGTGCCCCGCAAGTGGGCTTCCTGCCGTGTGCCCCGCAAGTGGGCTTCCTGTCGAGTGAATTTCTCTGTAAATATTGTTGTACCACCATATACAATACAACTCTTGATCCTGATCTTCTGTCTGTGGTTTATTTCCGACGCCTGTCTGTACCGACCTCAAGCCATCATGCATCGTGGGGTACAGACAGAGCCCCTCGTATCCCCTGCACCTGGGCTCCTTATCAACCTGTGTCCTCAGTTCGTGACACCTATACTCTGTTACTGTCTCCTATACTCTGTTACACTCTCTTACACTCTGCTACTGTCTCATATACTCTGTTACTGTCTCATGTACTCTGTTACTGTCTCTTACTCTCTGCTACTGTCTCTTACACAGGTTTACAATGTCTACGCGAAGAGATCCCCAAAGACGTTCACAGTATACTGAGATCATTCGGGACTATGTGATCCTAGAGGACGGTATATGCCATGTGACGCTCTCTTACACTCTACTACACTCTACTACTGTCTCTTTCACTCTGCTACTGTCTCTTACACTCTGTTACTGTCTCTTACACTCTGCTACTGTATCTTACACTCTGCTACTGTCTCTTTCACTCTGCTACTGTCTCTTACACTGTCTTACACTATGTTACACTCTCTTACACTCTGCTGCTGTCTCATATACTCTGTTACTGTCTCTTACACAGGTTTACGATGTCTACGCGAAGAGATACCCAAAGACGTTCACAGTATACTGAGATCATTCGGGACACTGTGGTCCTAGAGGACGGTGTATGCCATGTGACACTCTCTTACACTCTACTACACTCTACTAATGTCTCCTTCACTCTGCTACTGTCTCTTACACTCTGTTACTGTCTCTTACACTCTGTTACTGTCTCTTACACTCTGTTACTGTCTCTTACACTCTGTTACAGTCTCTTACACTCTTCTACTGTATCTTACACTCTGCTATTGTCTCTTACACTCTGCAACTGTCTATAACACTCTCTTACACTCTGTTACTGTCTATTACACTCTGCTACTGTCTCTTACACTCTCTTACACTCTGCTACACTCTATTACACTCTGCTACACTCTATTACACTCTGCTATTGTCTCTTACACTCTGCTACTGTCTATAACACTCTCTTACACTCTGTTACTGTCTATTACACTCTGCTATTGTCTCTTACACTCTCTTACACTATGTTACACTCTGCTACAGTCTATTACACTCTGCTACTGTCTCTTACACTCTGTTACTGTCTCTTACACTATGTTACACTCTCTTACACTCTGTAACTGTCTCTTACACTCTCTTACACTCTGTTACTGTCTCCTATACTCTGTTACTGTCTCCTATACTCTGTTACACTCTCTTACACTCTGCTGCTGTCTCTTACACTCTGTTACTGTCTCTTACACTCTCTTACACTCTCTTACACTCTCCTACACTCTGCTACTGCCTCTTACACCCTCTTACACTCTGTTACTGTCTCTTACACTCTGTTACTGTCTCTTAAACTCTGCTACTGTCTATAACACTCTCTTACACTCTGTTACTGTCTATTACACTCTGCTACTGTCTCTTACACTTTCTTACACTATGTTACACTCTGCTACAGTCTATTACACTCTGCTACTGTCTCTTACACTCTGCTATTGTCTCTTACACTCTGCTACTGTCTATAACACTCTCTTACACTATGTTACTGTCTATTACACTCTGCTACTGTCTCTTACACTCTCTTACACTCTGCTGCTGTCTATTACACTCTGCTACTGTCTCTTACTCTCTGCTATTGTCTATAACACTCTGCTACTGTCTATAACACTCTCTTACACTCTGTTACTGTCTATTACACTCTGCTACTGTCTCTTACACTCTCTTACACTCTGCTGCTGTCTCTTACACTCTGTTACTGTCTCTTACACTCTGTTACACTCTCTTACACTCTCTTACACTCTGTAACTGTCTCTTACACTTTCTTACACTCTGTTACTGTCTCCTATACTCTGTTACACTTTCTTACACTCCACTACTGTCTCATATACTCTTTTACTGTCTCTTACACAGGTTTACGAGGTCTACGCGAAGAGATCCCCAAAGACGTTCACAGTATACTGAGATCATTCAGGACTATGTGATCCTAGAGGACGGTATATGCCATGTGACACTCTCTTACACTCTACTACACTCTACTACTGTCTCTTTCACTCTGCTACTGTCTCTTACACTCTGTTACTGTCTTTTACACTCTGTTACTGTCTCTTACACTCTGCTACTGTATCTTACACTCTGCTATTGTCTCTTACACTCTGCTACTGTCTATAACACTCTCTTACACTCTGTTACTGTCTATTACACTCTGCTACTGTCTCTTACACTCTCTTACACTATGTTACACTCTCTTACACTCTGCTGCTGACTCTTACACTCTGTTACTGTCTCTGACACTCTCCTACACTCTGTTACTGTCTATTACACTCTGCTACTGTCTCTTTCACTCTCTTACACTATGTTACACTCTCTTACACTCTGCTGCTGTCTCTTACACTCTGTTACTGTCTCTTACACTCTGTTACTGTCTCTTACACTCTGTTACTGTCTCTTACACTCTCCTACACTCTGTTACTGTCTCTTACACTCTCTTACACTCTGTTACACTCTCTTACACGCTGTTACACTCTCCTACACTCTGTTACTGTCTATTACACTCTGCTACTGTCTCTTTCACTCTCTTACACTATGTTACACTCTCTTACACTCTGCTGCTGTCTCTTACACTCTGTTACTGTCTCTTACACTCTTTTACTGTCTCTTACACTCTCTTACACTCTGTTACCGTCTCCTATACTCTGTTACTGTCTCCTATGCTCTGTCACACTCTCTTACACTCCGCTACTGTCTCATATACTCTTTTACTGTCTCTTACACAGGTTTACGATGTCTACGCGAAGAGATCCCCAAAGACGTTCACAGTATACTGAGATCATTCAGGACTATGTGATCCTAGAGGACGGTATATGCCATGTGACACTCTGGTACACTCTACTACACTCTACTACTGCCTCTTTCACTCTGCTACTGTCTCTTACACTCTGTTACTGTCTCTTACACTTTGCTACTGTATCTTACACTCTGCTATTGTCTCTTACACTCTGCTACTGTCTATAACACTCTCTTACACTCTGTTACTGTCTATTACACTCTGCTACTGTCTCTTTCACTCTCTTACACTATGTTACACTCTCTTACACTCTGCTGCTGTCTCTTACACTCTGTTACTGTCTCTTACACTCTGTTACTGTCTCTTACACTCTACTACACTCTGTTACTGTCTCTTACACTCTCTTACACTCTGTTACACTCTCTTACATGCTGTTACACTCTTTTACACTCTGTTACTGTCTCTTACACTCTCTTACACTCTGCTACTGTCTCTTACACTCTGCTACTCTCTCTTTCACTCTGTTTCTGTCTCTTACACTCTGCTTCTGTCTCTTATGCTCTGTTACTGTCTCTTATGCTCTGTTACTGTCTCTTACACTCTACTACACTCTCGTACACTCTGTTACTGTCTCTTACACTCTGTTACTGTCTCTTACACTCTGCTGCTGTCTCTTACACTCTGTTACTGTCTCTTACACTCTCTTACACTCTCCTACACTCTGCTACTGTCTCTTACACCCTCTTACACTCTTACTGTCTCTTACACTCTGTTACTGTCTCTTAAACTCTGCTACTGTCTATAACACTCTCTTACACTCTATTACTGTCTATTACACTCTGCTACTGTCTCTTACACTCTCTTACACTATTTTACACTCTGCTACAGTCTATTACACTCTGCTACTGTCTCTTACACTCTGCTATTGTCCCTTACACTCTGCTACTGTCTATAACACTCTCTTACACTCTCTTACACTCTGCTACTGTCTCTTACACTCTGTTACTGTCTCTTACACTCTCCTACACTATGTTACTGTCTCTTACACTCTCTTACACTCTGTTACACTCTCTTACACTCTGTAACTGTCTCTTACACTCTCTTAAACTCTGCTACTGTCTATAACACTCTCTTACACTCTGTTACTGTCTATTACACTCTGCTACTGTCTCTTACACTCTCTTACACTATGTTACACTCTGCTACAGTCTATTACACTCTGCTACTGTCTCTTACACTCTGCTATTGTCTCTTACACTCTGCTACTGTCTATAACACTCTCTTACACTCTGTTACTGTCTATTACACTCTGCTACTGTCTCTTACACTCTCTTACACTCTGCTGCTGTCTATTACACTCTGCTACTGTCTCTTACACTCTGCTATTGTCTCTTATACTCTGCTACTGTCTCTTACACTCTATTACACTCTGTTACTGTCTATTACACTCTGCTACTGTCTCTTACACTCTCTTACACTATGTTACACTCTCTTACACTCTGCTGCTGTCTCTTACACACTGTTACTGTCTCTTACACTCCGTTACTGTCTCTTACACTCTCCTACACTCTGTTACTGTCTCTTACACTCTGTTACACTCTCTTACTGTCTCTTACACTCTGTTACACTCTCTTACACGCTGTTACACTCTCTTACACTCTGTTACTGTCTCTTACACTCTCTTACACTCTGCTACTGTCTCTTACACTCTGCTACTGTCTCTTACACTCTGCTACTCTCTCTTTCACTTTGCTTCTGTCTCTTACACACTGCTACTGTCTCTTACGCTCTGTTACTGTCTCTTACACTCTACTACACTCTCGTATACTCTGTTACTGTCTCTTACACTCTGTTACTGTCTCTTACACTCTGTTACTGTCTCGTACACTCTGTTACTGTCTCTTACACTCTGTTACACTCTCTTACACTCTGTTACTGTCTCTTACACTCTCTTACACTCTGCTGCACTCTGCTGCTGTCTCTTACACTCTGTTACTGTCTCTTACACTCTGTTACTGTCTATTACACTCTCTTACACTCTCCTACACTCTCCTACACTCTTCTACTGTCTCTTACACCCCCTTACACTCTGTTACTGTCTCTTACACTCCCTTACACTCTGTTACACTCTCTTACATGCTGTTACACTCTCTTACACGCTGTTACACCCTCTTACACACTGTTACTGTCTCTTACACTCTCTTACACTCTGCTACTATCTCTTACACTCTGTTACTGTCTCTTACACTCTGCTACTGTCTCTTACACTCTACTACTGTCTCTTTCACTCTGCTACTGTCTCTTACACTCTGCTACTATCTCTTACGCTCTGTTACTGTCTCTTACACTCTACTACACTCTCATACACTCTGTTACTGTATCTTACACTCTGTTACTGTCTCTTACACTCTGTTACTGTCTTTTACACTCTGCTATTGTCTCTTACACTCTGCTACTGTCTATAACACTGTCTTACACTCTGTTACTGTCTATTACACTCTGCTACTGTCTCTTTCACTCTCTTACACTATGTTACACTCTCTTACACTCTGCTGCTGTCTCTTACACTCTGTTACTGTCTCTTACACTCTGTTACTGTCTCTTACACTCTCCTACACTCTGTTACTGTCTCCTACACTCTCTTACACTCTGTTACACTCTATTACACTCTGTTAATTTCTCTTACACTCTCTTACACTCTGCTACTGTCTCTTACACTCTGCTACTCTCTCTTTCACTCTGTTTCTGTCTCTTACACTCTGCTTCTGTCTCTTATGCTCTGTTACTGTCTCTTATGCTCTGTTACTGTCTCTTACACTCTACTACACTCTCGTACACTCTGTTACTGTCTCTTACACTCTGTTACACTCTCTTACACTATGTTACTGTCTCTTACACTCTGCTGCTGTCTTTTACACTCTGTTACTGTCTCTTATACTCTCTTACACTCTCCTACACTCTGCTACTGTCTCTTACACCCTCTTACACTCTTACTGTCTCTTACACTCTGTTACTGTCTCTTAAACTCTGCTACTGTCTATAACACTCTCTTACACTCTATTACTGTCTATTACACTCTGCTACTGTCTCTTACACTCTCTTACAGTATTTTACACTCTGCTACAGTCTATTACACTCTGCTACTGTCTCTTACACTCTGCTATTGTCCCTTACACTCTGCTACTGTCTATAACACTCTCTTACACTCTCTTACACTCTGCTACTGTCTCTTACACTCTGTTACTGTCTCTTACACTCTCCTACACTATGTTACTGTCTCTTACACTCTCTTACACTCTGTTACACTCTCTTACACTCTGTAACTGTCTCTTACACTCTCTTACACTCTGCTACTGTCTATAACACTCTCTTACACTCTGTTACTGTCTATTACACTCTGCTACTGTCTCTTACACTCTCTTACACTATGTTACACTCTGCTACTGTCTCTTACACTCTGCTATTGTCTCTTACACTCTGCTACTGTCTATAACACTCTCTTACACTCTGTTACTGTCTATTACACTCTGCTACTGTCTCTTACACTCTCTTACACTCTGCTGCTGTCTATTACACTCTGCTACTGTCTCTTACACTCTGCTATTGTCTATAACACTCTGCTACTGTCTATAACACTCTCTTACACTCTGTTACTGTCTATTACACTCTGCTACTGTCTCTTACACTCTCTTACACTATGTTACACTCTGCTACAGTCTATTACACTCTGCTACTGTCTCTTACACTCTGCTATTGTCTCTTACACTCTGATACTGTCTATAACACTCTCTTACACTCTGTTACTGTCTATTACACTCTGCTACTGTCTCTTACACTCTCTTACACTCTGCTGCTGTCTATTAAACTCTGCTACTGTCTCTTACACTCTGCTATTGTCTATAACACTCTGCTACTGTCTATAACACTCTCTTACACTCTGTTACTGTCTATTACACTCCGCTACTGTCTCTTACACTCTCTTACACTCTGTTACACTCTGTTACAGTCTATTACACTCTGCTACTGTCTCTTACACTCTGCTATTGTCTCTTGCACTCTGCTACTGTCTATAACACTCTCTTACACTCTGTTACTGTCTATTACACTCTGCTATTGTCTCTTACACTCTCTTACACTCTGTTACACTCTGCTACAGTCTATTACACTCTGCTACTGTCTCTTACACTCTGCTACTGTCTCTTACACTCTATTACACTCTGTTACTGTCTATTACACTCTGCTACTGTCTCTTACACTCTCTTACACTATGTTACACTCTCTAACACTCTGCTGCTGTCTCTTACACTCTGTTACTGTCTCTTACACTCCGTTACTGTCTCTTACACTCTCCTACACTCTGTTACTGTCTCTTACACTCTGTTACACTCTCTTACTGTCTCTTACACTCTGTTACACTCTCTTACACGCTGTTACACTCTCTTACACTCTGTTACTGTCTCTTACACTCTTACACTCTGCTACTGTCTCTTACACTCTGCTACTGTCTCTTACACTCTGCTACTCTCTCTTTCACTTTGCTTCTGTCTCTTACACACTGCTACTGTCTCTTACGCTGTGTTACTGTCTCTTACACTCTACTACACTCTCGTATACTCTGTTACTGTCTCTTACACTCTGTTACTGTCTCGTACACTCTGTTACTGTCTCGTACACTCTGTTACTGTCTCGTACACTCTGTTACTGTCTCTTACACTCTGTTACACTCTCTTACACTCTGTTACTGTCTCTTACACTCTTACACTCTGCTGCTGTCTCTTACACTCTGTTACTGTCTCTTACACTCTGTTACTGTATATTACACTCTGCTACTGTCTCTTACACTCTGCTATTGTCTCTTGCACTCTGCTACTGTCTATAACACTCTCTTACACTCTGTTACTGTCTATTACACTCTGCTATTGTCTCTTACACTCTCTTACACTCTGTTACACTCTGCTACAGTCTATTACACTCTGCTACTGTCTCTTACACTCTGCTATTGTCTCTTACACTCTGCTACTGTCTCTTACACTCTATTACACTCTGTTACTGTCTATTACACTCTGCTACTATCTCTTTCACTCTCTTACACTATGTTACACACTCTTACACTCTGCTGCTGTCTCTTACACTCTGTTACTGTCTCTTACACTCTGTTACTGTCTCTTACACTCTCTTACACTCTGTTACACTCTCTTACATGCTGTTACACTCTCTTACACTCTGTTACTGTCTATTACACTCTCTTACACTCTGCTACTGTCTCTTACTCTCTGCTACTGTCTCTTACACTCTGCTACTCTCTCTTTCACTCTGCTTCTGTCTCTTACACTCTGCTACTGTCTCTTACGCTCTGTTACTGTCTCTTACACTCTGTTACACTCTCTTACACTCTGCTGCTGTCTCTTACACTCTGTTACTGTCTCTTACACTCTGTTACTGTCTCTTACACTCTCTTACACTCTCCTACACTCTGCTACTGTCTCTTACACCCTCCTACACTCTGCTACTGTCTCTTACACCCTCTTACACTCTGTTACTGTCTCTTAAACTCTGCTACTGTCTATAACACTCTCTTACACTCTGTTAATGTCTATTACACTCTGCTACTGTCTCTTACACTCTCTTACACTGTTACACTCTGCTACAGTCTATTACACTCTGCTACTGTCTCTTACACTCTGCTATTGTCTCTTACACTCTGCTACTGTCTATAACACTCTCTTACACTCTGTTACTGTCTATTACACTCTGCTACTGTCTCTTACACTCTCTTACACTCTGCTGCTGTCTATTACACTCTGCTACTGTCTCTTACACTCTGCTATTGTCTCTTACACTCTGCTACTGTCTATAACACTCTCTTACACTCTGTTACTGTCTATTACACTCTGCTACAGTCTCTTACACTCTCTTACACTATGTTACACTCTGCTCCAGTCTATTACACTCTGCTATTGTCTCTTACACTCTGCTACTGTCTATAACACTCTCTTACACTCTGTTACTGTCTATTACACTCTGCGACTGTCTCTTCAACTCTCTTACACTCTTCTGCTGTCTCTTACACTCTGTTACTGTCTCTTACACTATGTTACACTCTCTTACACTCTGTAACTGTCTCTTACACTCTCTTACACTCTGTTACTGTCTCCTATACTCTGTTACTGTCTCCTATACTCTGTTACACTCTCTTACACTCTGCTGCTGTCTCTTACACTCTGTTACTGTCTCTTACACTCTGTTACTGTCTCTTACACTCTCTTACACTCTCTTACACTCTGCTACTGTCTCTTACACCCTCTTACACTCTTACTGTCTCTTACACTCTGTTACTGTCTCTTAAACTCTGCTACTGTCTATAACACTCTCTTACACTCTATTACTGTCTATTACACTCTGCTACTGTCTCTTACACTCTCTTACACTATTTTACACTCTGCTACAGTCTATTACACTCTGCTACTGTCTCTTACACTCTGCTATTGTCCCTTACACTCTGCTACTGTCTATAACACTCTCTTACACTCTCTTACACTCTGCTACTGTCTCTTACACTCTGTTACTGTCTCTTACACTCTCCTACACTATGTTACTGTCTCTTACACTCTCTTACACTCTGTTACACTCTCTTACACTCTGTAACTGTCTCTTACACTCTCTTACACTCTGCTACTGTCTATAACACTCTCTTACACTCTGTTACTGTCTATTACACTCTGCTACTGTCTCTTACACTCTCTTACACTATGTTACACTCTGCTACAGTCTATTACACTCTGCTACTGTCTCTTACACTCTGCTATTGTCTCTTACACTCTGCTATTGTCTATAACACTCTCTTACACTCTGTTACTGTCTATTACACTCTGCTACTGTCTCTTACACTCTCTTACACTCTGCTGCTGTCTATTACACTCTGCTACTGTCTCTTACACTCTGCTATTGTCTCTTACACTCTGCTACTGTCTATAACACTCTCTTACACTCTGTTACTGTCTCTTACACTCTGCTACTGTCTCTTACACTCTGCTATTGTCTATAACACTCTGCTACTGTCTATAACACTCTCTTACACTCTGTTACTGTCTATTACACTCTGCTACTGTCTATAACACTCTCTTACACTCTGTTACTGTCTATTACACTCTGCTACTGTCTCTTACACTCTCTTACACTCTGCTGCTGTCTATTACACTCTGCTACTGTCTCTTACACTCTGCTATTGTCTCTTACACTCTGCTACTGTCTATAACACTCTCTTACACTCTGTTACTGTCTATTACACTCTGCTACAGTCTCTTACACTGTCTTACACTATGTTACACTCTGCTCCAGTCTATTACACTCTGCTATTGTCTCTTACACTCTGCTACTGTCTATAACACTCTCTTACACTCTTACTGTCTATTACACTCTGCGACTGTCTCTTCAACTCTCTTACACTCTTCTGCTGTCTCTTACACTCTGTTACTGTCTCTTACACTATGTTACACTCTCTTACACTCTGTAACTGTCTCTTACACTCTCTTACACTCTGTTACTGTCTCCTATACTCTGTTACTGTCTCCTATACTCTGTTACTGTCTCCTATACTCTGTTACACTCTCTTACACTCTGCTGCTGTCTCTTACACTCTGTTACTGTCTCTTACACTCTCTTACACTCTCTTACACTCTCTTACACTCTCCTACTGTCTCTTACACCCTCTTACACTCTGTTACTGTCTCTTACACTCTGTTACTGTCTCTTAAACTCTGCTACTGTCTATAACACTCTCGTACACTCTGTTACTGTCTATTACACTCTGCTACTGTCTCTTACACTCTCTTACACTATGTTACACTCTGCTACAGTCTATTACACTCTGCTACTGTCTCTTACACTCTGCTATTGTCTCTTACACTCTGCTACTGTCTCTTACACTCTGTTACTGTCTATAACACTCTCTTACACTCTGTTACTGTCTATTACACTCTGCTACTGTCTCTTACACTCTCTTACACTGTTACACTCTGCTACAGTCTATTACACTCTGCTACTGTCTCTTACACTCTGCTATTGTCTCTTACACTCTCTTACACTCTGCTACTGTCTCTTACACCCTCTTACACTCTGTTACTGTCTCTTACACTCTCTTACACTCTGTTACACTCTCTTACACGCTGTTACACTCTCTTACACGCTGTTACACCCTCTTACACACTGTTACTGTCTCTTACACTCTCCTACACTCTGCTACTGTCTCTTACACTCTGTTACTGTTTCTTACACTCTGCTACTGTCTCTAACACTCTGCTACTGTCTCTTTCACTCTGCTACTGTCTCTTACACTCTGCTACTATCTCTTACGCTCTGTTACTGTATCTTACACTATGTTACTGTATCTTACACTATGTTACTGTCTCGTACACTCTGTTACTGTCTCTTACACTCTGTTACTGTCTCCTATACTCTGTTACTGTCTCTTACACCCTGTTACACTCTCTTACACTCTGCTACTGTCTCTTACACTCTACTACACTCTCGTACACTCTGTTACTGTCTATTACACTCTCTTACACTCTCCTACACTCTCCTACACTCTTCTACTGTCTCTTACACCCCCTTACACTCTGTTACTGTCTCTTACACTCCCTTACACTCTGTTACACTCTCTTACATGCTGTTACACTCTCTTACACGCTGTTACACCCTCTTACACACTGTTACTGTCTCTTACACTCTCTTACACTCTGCTACTATCTCTTACACTCTGTTACTGTCTCTTACACTCTGCTACTGTCTCTTACACTCTACTACTGTCTCTTTCACTCTGCTACTGTCTCTTACACTCTGCTACTATCTCTTACGCTCTGTTACTGTCTCTTACACTCTACTACACTCTCATACACTCTGTTACTGTATCTTACACTCTGTTACTGTCTCTTACACTCTATTACTGTCTCTTACACTCTGCTATTGTCTCTTACACTCTGCTACTGTCTATAACACTGTCTTACACTCTGTTACTGTCTATTACACTCTGCTACTGTCTCTTTCACTCTCTTACACTATGTTACACTCTCTTACACTCTGCTGCTGTCTCTTACACTCTGTTACTGTCTCTTACACTCTGTTACTGTCTCTTACACTCTCCTACACTCTGTTACTGTCTCCTACACTCTCTTACACTCTGTTACACTCTCTTACACGCTGTTACACTCTACTACACTCTGTTAATTTCTCTTACACTCTCTTACACTCTGCTACTGTCTCTTACACTCTGCTACTCTCTCTTTCACTCTGTTTCTGTCTCTTACACTCTGCTTCTGTCTCTTATGCTCTGTTACTGTCTCTTATGCTCTGTTACTGTCTCTTACACTCTACTACACTCTCGTACACTCTGTTACTGTCTCTTAAACTCTGTTACACTCTCTTACACTCTGTTACTGTCTCTTACACTCTGCTGCTGTCTCTTACACTCTGTTACTGTCTCTTACACTCTCTTACACTCTCCTACACTCTGCTACTGTCTCTTACACCCTCTTACACTCTTACTGTCTCTTACACTCTGTTACTGTCTCTTAAACTCTGCTACTGTCTATAACACTCTCTTACACTCTATTACTGTCTATTACACTCTGCTACTGTCTCTTACACTCTCTTACACTATTTTACACTCTGCTACAGTCTATTACACTCTGCTACTGTCTCTTACACTCTGCTATTGTCCCTTACACTCTGCTACTGTCTATAACACTCTCTTACACTCTCTTACTGTCTCTTACACTCTGTTACTGTCTCTTACACTCTCCTACACTATGTTACTGTCTCTTACACTCTCTTACACTCTGTTACACTCTCTTACACTCTGTAACTGTCTCTTACACTCTCTTACACTCTGCTACTGTCTATAACACTCTCTTACACTCTGTTACTGTCTATTACACTCTGCTACTGTCTCTTACACTCTCTTACACTATGTTACACTCTGCTACAGTCTATTACACTCTGCTACTGTCTCTTACACTCTGCTATTGTCTCTTACACTCTGCTACTGTCTATAACACTCTCTTACACTCTGTTACTGTCTATTACACTCTGCTACTGTCTCTTACACTCTCTTACACTCTGCTGCTGTCTATTACACTCTGCTACTGTCTCTTACACTCTGCTATTGTCTATAACACTCTGCTACTGTCTATAACACTCTCTTACACTCTGTTACTGTCTATTACACTCTGCTACTGTCTCTTACACTCTCTTACACTCTGCTGCTGTCTCTTACACTCTGTTACTGTCTCTTACACTCTGTTACACTCTCTTACACTCTGTTACACTCTCTTACACTCTCTTACACTCTGTAACTGTCTCTTACACTCTCTTACACTCTGTTACTGTCTCCTATACTCTGTTACACTTTCTTACACTCCACTACTGTCTCATATACTCTTTTACTGTCTCTTACACAGGTTTACGAGGTCTACGCGAAGAGATCCCCAAAGACGTTCACAGTATACTGAGATCATTCAGGACTATGTGATCCTAGAGGACGGTATATGCCATGTGACACTCTCTTACACTCTACTACACTCTACTACTGTCTCTTTCACTCTGCTACTGTCTCTTACACTCTGTTACTGTCTTTTACACTCTGTTACTGTCTCTTACACTCTGCTACTGTATCTTACACTCTGCTATTGTCTCTTACACTCTGTTACTGTCTATTACACTCTGCTACTGTCTCTTACACTCTCTTACACTATGTTACACTCTCTTACACTCTGCTGCTGACTCTTACACTCTGTTACTGTCTCTGACACTCTCCTACACTCTGTTACTGTCTATTACACTCTGCTACTGTCTCTTTCACTCTCTTACACTATGTTACACTCTCTTACACTCTGCTGCTGTCTCTTACACTCTGTTACTGTCTCTTACACTCTGTTACTGTCTCTTACACTCTACTACACTCTGTTACTGTCTCTTACACTCTCTTACACTCTGTTACACTCTCTTACATGCTGTTACACTCTCTTACACTCTGTTACTGTCTCTTACACTCTCTTACACTCTGCTACTGTCTCTTACACTCTGCTACTCTCTCTTTCACTCTGCTTCTGTCTCTTACACTCTGCTACTGTCTCTTACGCTCTGTTACTGTCTCTTACACTCTGTTACACTCTCTTACACTCTGCTGCTGTCTCTTACACTCTGTTACTGTCTCTTACACTCTTACTGTCTCTTACACTCTCTTACACTCTCCTACACTCTGCTACTGTCTCTTACACCCTCTTACACTCTGTTACTGTCTCTTACACTCTGTTACTGTCTCTTACACTCTCCTACACTATGTTACTGTCTCTTACACTCTCTTACACTCTGTTACACTCTCTTACACTCTGTAACTGTCTCTTACACTCTCTTACACTCTGCTACTGTCTATAACACTCTCTTACACTCTGTTACTGTCTATTACACTCTGCTACTGTCTCTTACACTCTCTTACACTATGTTACACTCTGCTACTGTCTCTTACACTCTGCTATTGTCTCTTACACTCTGCTACTGTCTATAACACTCTCTTACACTCTGTTACTGTCTATTACACTCTGCTACTGTCTCTTACACTCTCTTACACTCTGCTGCTGTCTATTACACTCTGCTACTGTCTCTTACACTCTGCTATTGTCTATAACACTCTGCTACTGTCTATAACACTCTCTTACACTCTGTTACTGTCTATTACACTCTGCTACTGTCTCTTACACTCTCTTACACTATGTTACACTCTGCTACAGTCTATTACACTCTGCTACTGTCTCTTACACTCTGCTATTGTCTCTTACACTCTGATACTGTCTATAACACTCTCTTACACTCTGTTACTGTCTATTACACTCTGCTACTGTCTCTTACACTCTCTTACACTCTGCTGCTGTCTATTAAACTCTGCTACTGTCTCTTACACTCTGCTATTGTCTATAACACTCTGCTACTGTCTATAACACTCTCTTACACTCTGTTACTGTCTATTACACTCCGCTACTGTCTCTTACACTCTCTTACACTCTGTTACACTCTGTTACAGTCTATTACACTCTGCTACTGTCTCTTACACTCTGCTATTGTCTCTTGCACTCTGCTACTGTCTATAACACTCTCTTACACTCTGTTACTGTCTATTACACTCTGCTATTGTCTCTTACACTCTCTTACACTCTGTTACACTCTGCTACAGTCTATTACACTCTGCTACTGTCTCTTACACTCTGCTACTGTCTCTTACACTCTATTACACTCTGTTACTGTCTATTACACTCTGCTACTGTCTCTTACACTCTCTTACACTATGTTACACTCTCTAACACTCTGCTGCTGTCTCTTACACTCTGTTACTGTCTCTTACACTCCGTTACTGTCTCTTACACTCTCCTACACTCTGTTACTGTCTCTTACACTCTGTTACACTCTCTTACTGTCTCTTACACTCTGTTACACTCTCTTACACGCTGTTACACTCTCTTACACTCTGTTACTGTCTCTTACACTCTTACACTCTGCTACTGTCTCTTACACTCTGCTACTGTCTCTTACACTCTGCTACTCTCTCTTTCACTTTGCTTCTGTCTCTTACACACTGCTACTGTCTCTTACGCTGTGTTACTGTCTCTTACACTCTACTACACTCTCGTATACTCTGTTACTGTCTCTTACACTCTGTTACTGTCTCGTACACTCTGTTACTGTCTCGTACACTCTGTTACTGTCTCGTACACTCTGTTACTGTCTCTTACACTCTGTTACACTCTCTTACACTCTGTTACTGTCTCTTACACTCTTACTCTCTGCTGCTGTCTCTTACACTCTGTTACTGTCTCTTACACTCTGTTACTGTATATTACACTCTGCTACTGTCTCTTACACTCTGCTATTGTCTCTTGCACTCTGCTACTGTCTATAACACTCTCTTACACTCTGTTACTGTCTATTACACTCTGCTATTGTCTCTTACACTCTCTTACACTCTGTTACACTCTGCTACAGTCTATTACACTCTGCTACTGTCTCTTACACTCTGCTATTGTCTCTTACACTCTGCTACTGTCTCTTACACTCTATTACACTCTGTTACTGTCTATTACACTCTGCTACTATCTCTTTCACTCTCTTACACTATGTTACACACTCTTACACTCTGCTGCTGTCTCTTACACTCTGTTACTGTCTCTTACACTCTGTTACTGTCTCTTACACTCTCTTACACTCTGTTACACTCTCTTACATGCTGTTACACTCTCTTACACTCTGTTACTGTCTATTACACTCTCTTACACTCTGCTACTGTCTCTTACTCTCTGCTACTGTCTCTTACACTCTGCTACTCTCTCTTTCACTCTGCTTCTGTCTCTTACACTCTGCTACTGTCTCTTACGCTCTGTTACTGTCTCTTACACTCTGTTACACTCTCTTACACTCTGCTGCTGTCTCTTACACTCTGTTACTGTCTCTTACACTCTGTTACTGTCTCTTACACTCTCTTACACTCTCCTACACTCTGCTACTGTCTCTTACACCCTCCTACACTCTGCTACTGTCTCTTACACCCTCTTACACTCTGTTACTGTCTCTTAAACTCTGCTACTGTCTATAACACTCTCTTACACTCTGTTAATGTCTATTACACTCTGCTACTGTCTCTTACACTCTCTTACACTGTTACACTCTGCTACAGTCTATTACACTCTGCTACTGTCTCTTACACTCTGCTATTGTCTCTTACACTCTGCTACTGTCTATAACACTCTCTTACACTCTGTTACTGTCTATTACACTCTGCTACTGTCTCTTACACTCTCTTACACTCTGCTGCTGTCTATTACACTCTGCTACTGTCTCTTACACTCTGCTATTGTCTCTTACACTCTGCTACTGTCTATAACACTCTCTTACACTCTGTTACTGTCTATTACACTCTGCTACAGTCTCTTACACTCTCTTACACTATGTTACACTCTGCTCCAGTCTATTACACTCTGCTATTGTCTCTTACACTCTGCTACTGTCTATAACACTCTCTTACACTCTGTTACTGTCTATTACACTCTGCGACTGTCTCTTCAACTCTCTTACACTCTTCTGCTGTCTCTTACACTCTGTTACTGTCTCTTACACTATGTTACACTCTCTTACACTCTGTAACTGTCTCTTACACTCTCTTACACTCTGTTACTGTCTCCTATACTCTGTTACTGTCTCCTATACTCTGTTACACTCTCTTACACTCTGCTGCTGTCTCTTACACTCTGTTACTGTCTCTTACACTCTGTTACTGTCTCTTACACTCTCTTACACTCTCTTACACTCTGCTACTGTCTCTTACACCCTCTTACACTCTTACTGTCTCTTACACTCTGTTACTGTCTCTTAAACTCTGCTACTGTCTATAACACTCTCTTACACTCTATTACTGTCTATTACACTCTGCTACTGTCTCTTACACTCTCTTACACTATTTTACACTCTGCTACAGTCTATTACACTCTGCTACTGTCTCTTACACTCTGCTATTGTCCCTTACACTCTGCTACTGTCTATAACACTCTCTTACACTCTCTTACACTCTGCTACTGTCTCTTACACTCTGTTACTGTCTCTTACACTCTCCTACACTATGTTACTGTCTCTTACACTCTCTTACACTCTGTTACACTCTCTTACACTCTGTAACTGTCTCTTACACTCTCTTACACTCTGCTACTGTCTATAACACTCTCTTACACTCTGTTACTGTCTATTACACTCTGCTACTGTCTCTTACACTCTCTTACACTATGTTACACTCTGCTACAGTCTATTACACTCTGCTACTGTCTCTTACACTCTGCTATTGTCTCTTACACTCTGCTACTGTCTATAACACTCTCTTACACTCTGTTACTGTCTATTACACTCTGCTACTGTCTCTTACACTCTCTTACACTCTGCTGCTATCTATTACACTCTGCTACTGTCTCTTACACTCTGCTATTGTCTCTTACACTCTGCTACTGTCTATAACACTCTCTTACACTCTGTTACTGTCTATTACACTCTGCTACAGTCTCTTACACTGTCTTACACTATGTTACACTCTGCTCCAGTCTATTACACTCTGCTATTGTCTCTTACACTCTGCTACTGTCTATAACACTCTCTTACACTCTTACTGTCTATTACACTCTGCGACTGTCTCTTCAACTCTCTTACACTCTTCTGCTGTCTCTTACACTCTGTTACTGTCTCTTACACTATGTTACACTCTCTTACACTCTGTAACTGTCTCTTACACTCTCTTACACTCTGTTACTGTCTCCTATACTCTGTTACTGTCTCCTATACTCTGTTACTGTCTCCTATACTCTGTTACACTCTCTTACACTCTGCTGCTGTCTCTTACACTCTGTTACTGTCTCTTACACTCTCTTACACTCTCTTACACTCTCTTACACTCTCCTACTGTCTCTTACACCCTCTTACACTCTGTTACTGTCTCTTACACTCTGTTACTGTCTCTTAAACTCTGCTACTGTCTATAACACTCTCGTACACTCTGTTACTGTCTATTACACTCTGCTACTGTCTCTTACACTCTCTTACACTATGTTACACTCTGCTACAGTCTATTACACTCTGCTACTGTCTCTTACACTCTGCTATTGTCTCTTACACTCTGCTACTGTCTCTTACACTCTGTTACTGTCTATAACACTCTCTTACACTCTGTTACTGTCTATTACACTCTGCTACTGTCTCTTACACTCTCTTACACTGTTACACTCTGCTACAGTCTATTACACTCTGCTACTGTCTCTTACACTCTGCTATTGTCTCTTACACTCTCTTACACTCTGCTACTGTCTCTTACACCCTCTTACACTCTGTTACTGTCTCTTACACTCTCTTACACTCTGTTACACTCTCTTACACGCTGTTACACTCTCTTACACGCTGTTACACCCTCTTACACACTGTTACTGTCTCTTACACTCTCCTACACTCTGCTACTGTCTCTTACACTCTGTTACTGTTTCTTACACTCTGCTACTGTCTCTAACACTCTGCTACTGTCTCTTTCACTCTGCTACTGTCTCTTACACTCTGCTACTATCTCTTACGCTCTGTTACTGTATCTTACACTATGTTACTGTATCTTACACTATGTTACTGTCTCGTACACTCTGTTACTGTCTCTTACACTCTGTTACTGTCTCCTATACTCTGTTACTGTCTCTTACACCCTGTTACACTCTCTTACACTCTGCTACTGTCTCTTACACTCTACTACACTCTCGTACACTCTGTTACTGTCTATTACACTCTCTTACACTCTCCTACACTCTCCTACACTCTTCTACTGTCTCTTACACCCCCTTACACTCTGTTACTGTCTCTTACACTCCCTTACACTCTGTTACACTCTCTTACATGCTGTTACACTCTCTTACACGCTGTTACACCCTCTTACACACTGTTACTGTCTCTTACACTCTCTTACACTCTGCTACTATCTCTTACACTCTGTTACTGTCTCTTACACTCTGCTACTGTCTCTTACACTCTACTACTGTCTCTTTCACTCTGCTACTGTCTCTTACACTCTGCTACTATCTCTTACGCTCTGTTACTGTCTCTTACACTCTACTACACTCTCATACACTCTGTTACTGTATCTTACACTCTGTTACTGTCTCTTACACTCTATTACTGTCTCTTACACTCTGCTATTGTCTCTTACACTCTGCTACTGTCTATAACACTGTCTTACACTCTGTTACTGTCTATTACACTCTGCTACTGTCTCTTTCACTCTCTTACACTATGTTACACTCTCTTACACTCTGCTGCTGTCTCTTACACTCTGTTACTGTCTCTTACACTCTGTTACTGTCTCTTACACTCTCCTACACTCTGTTACTGTCTCCTACACTCTCTTACACTCTGTTACACTCTCTTACACGCTGTTACACTCTACTACACTCTGTTAATTTCTCTTACACTCTCTTACACTCTGCTACTGTCTCTTACACTCTGCTACTCTCTCTTTCACTCTGTTTCTGTCTCTTACACTCTGCTTCTGTCTCTTATGCTCTGTTACTGTCTCTTATGCTCTGTTACTGTCTCTTACACTCTACTACACTCTCGTACACTCTGTTACTGTCTCTTAAACTCTGTTACACTCTCTTACACTCTGTTACTGTCTCTTACACTCTGCTGCTGTCTCTTACACTCTGTTACTGTCTCTTACACTCTCTTACACTCTCCTACACTCTGCTACTGTCTCTTACACCCTCTTACACTCTTACTGTCTCTTACACTCTGTTACTGTCTCTTAAACTCTGCTACTGTCTATAACACTCTCTTACACTCTATTACTGTCTATTACACTCTGCTACTGTCTCTTACACTCTCTTACACTATTTTACACTCTGCTACAGTCTATTACACTCTGCTACTGTCTCTTACACTCTGCTATTGTCCCTTACACTCTGCTACTGTCTATAACACTCTCTTACACTCTCTTACTGTCTCTTACACTCTGTTACTGTCTCTTACACTCTCCTACACTATGTTACTGTCTCTTACACTCTCTTACACTCTGTTACACTCTCTTACACTCTGTAACTGTCTCTTACACTCTCTTACACTCTGCTACTGTCTATAACACTCTCTTACACTCTGTTACTGTCTATTACACTCTGCTACTGTCTCTTACACTCTCTTACACTATGTTACACTCTGCTACAGTCTATTACACTCTGCTACTGTCTCTTACACTCTGCTATTGTCTCTTACACTCTGCTACTGTCTATAACACTCTCGTACACTCTGTTACTGTCTATTACACTCTGCTACTGTCTCTTACACTCTCTTACACTCTGCTGCTGTCTATTACACTCTGCTACTGTCTCTTACACTCTGCTATTGTCTATAACACTCTGCTACTGTCTATAACACTCTCTTACACTCTGTTACTGTCTATTACACTCTGCTACTGTCTCTTACACTCTCTTACACTCTGCTGCTGTCTCTTACACTCTGTTACTGTCTCTTACACTCTGTTACACTCTCTTACACTCTGTTACACTCTCTTACACTCTCTTACACTCTGTAACTGTCTCTTACACTCTCTTACACTCTGTTACTGTCTCCTATACTCTGTTACACTTTCTTACACTCCACTACTGTCTCATATACTCTTTTACTGTCTCTTACACAGGTTTACGAGGTCTACGCGAAGAGATCCCCAAAGACGTTCACAGTATACTGAGATCATTCAGGACTATGTGATCCTAGAGGACGGTATATGCCATGTGACACTCTCTTACACTCTACTACACTCTACTACTGTCTCTTTCACTCTGCTACTGTCTCTTACACTCTGTTACTGTCTTTTACACTCTGTTACTGTCTCTTACACTCTGCTACTGTATCTTACACTCTGCTATTGTCTCTTACACTCTGTTACTGTCTATTACACTCTGCTACTGTCTCTTACACTCTCTTACACTATGTTACACTCTCTTACACTCTGCTGCTGACTCTTACACTCTGTTACTGTCTCTGACACTCTCCTACACTCTGTTACTGTCTATTACACTCTGCTACTGTCTCTTTCACTCTCTTACACTATGTTACACTCTCTTACACTCTGCTGCTGTCTCTTACACTCTGTTACTGTCTCTTACACTCTGTTACTGTCTCTTACACTCTACTACACTCTGTTACTGTCTCTTACACTCTCTTACACTCTGTTACACTCTCTTACATGCTGTTACACTCTCTTACACTCTGTTACTGTCTCTTACACTCTCTTACACTCTGCTACTGTCTCTTACACTCTGCTACTCTCTCTTTCACTCTGCTTCTGTCTCTTACACTCTGCTACTGTCTCTTACGCTCTGTTACTGTCTCTTACACTCTGTTACACTCTCTTACACTCTGCTGCTGTCTCTTACACTCTGTTACTGTCTCTTACACTCTTACTGTCTCTTACACTCTCTTACACTCTCCTACACTCTGCTACTGTCTCTTACACCCTCTTACACTCTGTTACTGTCTCTTACACTCTGTTACTGTCTCTTACACTCTCCTACACTATGTTACTGTCTCTTACACTCTCTTACACTCTGTTACACTCTCTTACACTCTGTAACTGTCTCTTACACTCTCTTACACTCTGCTACTGTCTATAACACTCTCTTACACTCTGTTACTGTCTATTACACTCTGCTACTGTCTCTTACACTCTCTTACACTATGTTACACTCTGCTACTGTCTCTTACACTCTGCTATTGTCTCTTACACTCTGCTACTGTCTATAACACTCTCTTACACTCTGTTACTGTCTATTACACTCTGCTACTGTCTCTTACACTCTCTTACACTCTGCTGCTGTCTATTACACTCTGCTACTGTCTCTTACACTCTGCTATTGTCTATAACACTCTGCTACTGTCTATAACACTCTCTTACACTCTGTTACTGTCTATTACACTCTGCTACTGTCTCTTACACTCTCTTACACTATGTTACACTCTGCTACAGTCTATTACACTCTGCTACTGTCTCTTACACTCTGCTATTGTCTCTTACACTCTGATACTGTCTATAACACTCTCTTACACTCTGTTACTGTCTATTACACTCTGCTACTGTCTCTTACACTCTCTTACACTCTGCTGCTGTCTATTAAACTCTGCTACTGTCTCTTACACTCTGCTATTGTCTATAACACTCTGCTACTGTCTATAACACTCTCTTACACTCTGTTACTGTCTATTACACTCCGCTACTGTCTCTTACACTCTCTTACACTCTGTTACACTCTGTTACAGTCTATTACACTCTGCTACTGTCTCTTACACTCTGCTATTGTCTCTTGCACTCTGCTACTGTCTATAACACTCTCTTACACTCTGTTACTGTCTATTACACTCTGCTATTGTCTCTTACACTCTCTTACACTCTGTTACACTCTGCTACAGTCTATTACACTCTGCTACTGTCTCTTACACTCTGCTACTGTCTCTTACACTCTATTACACTCTGTTACTGTCTATTACACTCTGCTACTGTCTCTTACACTCTCTTACACTATGTTACACTCTCTAACACTCTGCTGCTGTCTCTTACACTCTGTTACTGTCTCTTACACTCCGTTACTGTCTCTTACACTCTCCTACACTCTGTTACTGTCTCTTACACTCTGTTACACTCTCTTACTGTCTCTTACACTCTGTTACACTCTCTTACACGCTGTTACACTCTCTTACACTCTGTTACTGTCTCTTACACTCTTACACTCTGCTACTGTCTCTTACACTCTGCTACTGTCTCTTACACTCTGCTACTCTCTCTTTCACTTTGCTTCTGTCTCTTACACACTGCTACTGTCTCTTACGCTGTGTTACTGTCTCTTACACTCTACTACACTCTCGTATACTCTGTTACTGTCTCTTACACTCTGTTACTGTCTCGTACACTCTGTTACTGTCTCGTACACTCTGTTACTGTCTCGTACACTCTGTTACTGTCTCTTACACTCTGTTACACTCTCTTACACTCTGTTACTGTCTCTTACACTCTTACACTCTGCTGCTGTCTCTTACACTCTGTTACTGTCTCTTACACTCTGTTACTGTATATTACACTCTGCTACTGTCTCTTACACTCTGCTATTGTCTCTTGCACTCTGCTACTGTCTATAACACTCTCTTACACTCTGTTACTGTCTATTACACTCTGCTATTGTCTCTTACACTCTCTTACACTCTGTTACACTCTGCTACAGTCTATTACACTCTGCTACTGTCTCTTACACTCTGCTATTGTCTCTTACACTCTGCTACTGTCTCTTACACTCTATTACACTCTGTTACTGTCTATTACACTCTGCTACTATCTCTTTCACTCTCTTACACTATGTTACACACTCTTACACTCTGCTGCTGTCTCTTACACTCTGTTACTGTCTCTTACACTCTGTTACTGTCTCTTACACTCTCTTACACTCTGTTACACTCTCTTACATGCTGTTACACTCTCTTACACTCTGTTACTGTCTATTACACTCTCTTACACTCTGCTACTGTCTCTTACTCTCTGCTACTGTCTCTTACACTCTGCTACTCTCTCTTTCACTCTGCTTCTGTCTCTTACACTCTGCTACTGTCTCTTACGCTCTGTTACTGTCTCTTACACTCTGTTACACTCTCTTACACTCTGCTGCTGTCTCTTACACTCTGTTACTGTCTCTTACACTCTGTTACTGTCTCTTACACTCTCTTACACTCTCCTACACTCTGCTACTGTCTCTTACACCCTCCTACACTCTGCTACTGTCTCTTACACCCTCTTACACTCTGTTACTGTCTCTTAAACTCTGCTACTGTCTATAACACTCTCTTACACTCTGTTAATGTCTATTACACTCTGCTACTGTCTCTTACACTCTCTTACACTGTTACACTCTGCTACAGTCTATTACACTCTGCTACTGTCTCTTACACTCTGCTATTGTCTCTTACACTCTGCTACTGTCTATAACACTCTCTTACACTCTGTTACTGTCTATTACACTCTGCTACTGTCTCTTACACTCTCTTACACTCTGCTGCTGTCTATTACACTCTGCTACTGTCTCTTACACTCTGCTATTGTCTCTTACACTCTGCTACTGTCTATAACACTCTCTTACACTCTGTTACTGTCTATTACACTCTGCTACAGTCTCTTACACTCTCTTACACTATGTTACACTCTGCTCCAGTCTATTACACTCTGCTATTGTCTCTTACACTCTGCTACTGTCTATAACACTCTCTTACACTCTGTTACTGTCTATTACACTCTGCGACTGTCTCTTCAACTCTCTTACACTCTTCTGCTGTCTCTTACACTCTGTTACTGTCTCTTACACTATGTTACACTCTCTTACACTCTGTAACTGTCTCTTACACTCTCTTACACTCTGTTACTGTCTCCTATACTCTGTTACTGTCTCCTATACTCTGTTACACTCTCTTACACTCTGCTGCTGTCTCTTACACTCTGTTACTGTCTCTTACACTCTGTTACTGTCTCTTACACTCTCTTACACTCTCTTACACTCTGTTACTGTCTCCTATACTCTGTTACTGTCTCCTATACTCTGTTACACTCTCTTACACTCTGCTGCTGTCTCTTACACTCTGTTACTGTCTCTTACACTCTGTTACTGTCTCTTACACTCTCTTACACTCTCTTACACTCTGCTACTGTCTCTTACACCCTCTTACACTCTTACTGTCTCTTACACTCTGTTACTGTCTCTTAAACTCTGCTACTGTCTATAACACTCTCTTACACTCTATTACTGTCTATTACACTCTGCTACTGTCTCTTACACTCTCTTACACTATTTTACACTCTGCTACAGTCTATTACACTCTGCTACTGTCTCTTACACTCTGCTATTGTCCCTTACACTCTGCTACTGTCTATAACACTCTCTTACACTCTCTTACACTCTGCTACTGTCTCTTACACTCTGTTACTGTCTCTTACACTCTCCTACACTATGTTACTGTCTCTTACACTCTCTTACACTCTGTTACACTCTCTTACACTCTGTAACTGTCTCTTACACTCTCTTACACTCTGCTACTGTCTATAACACTCTCTTACACTCTGTTACTGTCTATTACACTCTGCTACTGTCTCTTACACTCTCTTACACTATGTTACACTCTGCTACAGTCTATTACACTCTGCTACTGTCTCTTACACTCTGCTATTGTCTCTTACACTCTGCTACTGTCTATAACACTCTCTTACACTCTGTTACTGTCTATTACACTCTGCTACTGTCTCTTACACTCTCTTACACTGTTACACTCTGCTACAGTCTATTACACTCTGCTACTGTCTCTTACACTCTGCTATTGTCTCTTACACTCTCTTACACTCTGCTACTGTCTCTTACACCCTCTTACACTCTGTTACTGTCTCTTACACTCTCTTACACTCTGTTACACTCTCTTACACGCTGTTACACTCTCTTACACGCTGTTACACCCTCTTACACACTGTTACTGTCTCTTACACTCTCCTACACTCTGCTACTATCTCTTACACTCTGTTACTGTTTCTTACACTCTGCTACTGTCTCTAACACTCTGCTACTGTCTCTTTCACTCTGCTACTGTCTCTTACACTCTGCTACTATCTCTTACGCTCTGTTACTGTATCTTACACTATGTTACTGTATCTTACACTATGTTACTGTCTCGTACACTCTGTTACTGTCTCTTACACTCTGTTACTGTCTCCTATACTCTGTTACTGTCTCTTACACCCTGTTACACTCTCTTACACTCTGCTACTGTCTCTTACACTCTACTACACTCTCGTACACTCTGTTACTGTCTATTACACTCTCTTACACTCTCCTACACTCTCCTACACTCTTCTACTGTCTCTTACACCCCCTTACACTCTGTTACTGTCTCTTACACTCCCTTACACTCTGTTACACTCTCTTACATGCTGTTACACTCTCTTACACGCTGTTACACCCTCTTACACACTGTTACTGTCTCTTACACTCTCTTACACTCTGCTACTATCTCTTACACTCTGTTACTGTCTCTTACACTCTGCTACTGTCTCTTACACTCTACTACTGTCTCTTTCACTCTGCTACTGTCTCTTACACTCTGCTACTATCTCTTACACTCTGTTACTGTCTCTTACACTCTACTACACTCTCATACACTCTGTTACTGTATCTTACACTCTGTTACTGTCTCTTACACTCTATTACTGTCTCTTACACTCTGCTATTGTCTCTTACACTCTGCTACTGTCTATAACACTGTCTTACACTCTGTTACTGTCTATTACACTCTGCTACTGTCTCTTTCACTCTCTTACACTATGTTACACTCTCTTACACTCTGCTGCTGTCTCTTACACTCTGTTACTGTCTCTTACACTCTGTTACTGTCTCTTACACTCTCCTACACTCTGTTACTGTCTCCTACACTCTCTTACACTCTGTTACACTCTCTTACACGCTGTTACACTCTACTACACTCTGTTAATTTCTCTTACACTCTCTTACACTCTGCTACTGTCTCTTACACTCTGCTACTCTCTCTTTCACTCTGTTTCTGTCTCTTACACTCTGCTTCTGTCTCTTATGCTCTGTTACTGTCTCTTATGCTCTGTTACTGTCTCTTACACTCTACTACACTCTCGTACACTCTGTTACTGTCTCTTAAACTCTGTTACACTCTCTTACACTCTGTTACTGTCTCTTACACTCTGCTGCTGTCTCTTACACTCTGTTACTGTCTCTTACACTCTCTTACACTCTCCTACACTCTGCTACTGTCTCTTACACCCTCTTACACTCTTACTGTCTCTTACACTCTGTTACTGTCTCTTAAACTCTGCTACTGTCTATAACACTCTCTTACACTCTATTACTGTCTATTACACTCTGCTACTGTCTCTTACACTCTCTTACACTATTTTACACTCTGCTACAGTCTATTACACTCTGCTACTGTCTCTTACACTCTGCTATTGTCCCTTACACTCTGCTACTGTCTATAACACTCTCTTACACTCTCTTACTGTCTCTTACACTCTGTTACTGTCTCTTACACTCTCCTACACTATGTTACTGTCTCTTACACTCTCTTACACTCTGTTACACTCTCTTACACTCTGTAACTGTCTCTTACACTCTCTTACACTCTGCTACTGTCTATAACACTCTCTTACACTCTGTTACTGTCTATTACACTCTGCTACTGTCTCTTACACTCTCTTACACTATGTTACACTCTGCTACAGTCTATTACACTCTGCTACTGTCTCTTACACTCTGCTATTGTCTCTTACACTCTGCTACTGTCTATAACACTCTCGTACACTCTGTTACTGTCTATTACACTCTGCTACTGTCTCTTACACTCTCTTACACTCTGCTGCTGTCTATTACACTCTGCTACTGTCTCTTACACTCTGCTATTGTCTATAACACTCTGCTACTGTCTATAACACTCTCTTACACTCTGTTACTGTCTATTACACTCTGCTACTGTCTCTTACACTCTCTTACACTCTGCTGCTGTCTCTTACACTCTGTTACTGTCTCTTACACTCTGTTACACTCTCTTACACTCTGTTACACTCTCTTACACTCTCTTACACTCTGTAACTGTCTCTTACACTCTCTTACACTCTGTTACTGTCTCCTATACTCTGTTACACTTTCTTACACTCCACTACTGTCTCATATACTCTTTTACTGTCTCTTACACAGGTTTACGAGGTCTACGCGAAGAGATCCCCAAAGACGTTCACAGTATACTGAGATCATTCAGGACTATGTGATCCTAGAGGACGGTATATGCCATGTGACACTCTCTTACACTCTACTACACTCTACTACTGTCTCTTTCACTCTGCTACTGTCTCTTACACTCTGTTACTGTCTTTTACACTCTGTTACTGTCTCTTACACTCTGCTACTGTATCTTACACTCTGCTATTGTCTCTTACACTCTGTTACTGTCTATTACACTCTGCTACTGTCTCTTACACTCTCTTACACTATGTTACACTCTCTTACACTCTGCTGCTGACTCTTACACTCTGTTACTGTCTCTGACACTCTCCTACACTCTGTTACTGTCTATTACACTCTGCTACTGTCTCTTTCACTCTCTTACACTATGTTACACTCTCTTACACTCTGCTGCTGTCTCTTACACTCTGTTACTGTCTCTTACACTCTGTTACTGTCTCTTACACTCTACTACACTCTGTTACTGTCTCTTACACTCTCTTACACTCTGTTACACTCTCTTACATGCTGTTACACTCTCTTACACTCTGTTACTGTCTCTTACACTCTCTTACACTCTGCTACTGTCTCTTACACTCTGCTACTCTCTCTTTCACTCTGCTTCTGTCTCTTACACTCTGCTACTGTCTCTTACGCTCTGTTACTGTCTCTTACACTCTGTTACACTCTCTTACACTCTGCTGCTGTCTCTTACACTCTGTTACTGTCTCTTACACTCTTACTGTCTCTTACACTCTCTTACACTCTCCTACACTCTGCTACTGTCTCTTACACCCTCTTACACTCTGTTACTGTCTCTTACACTCTGTTACTGTCTCTTATACTCTCCTACACTATGTTACTGTCTCTTACACTCTCTTACACTCTGTTACACTCTCTTACACTCTGTAACTGTCTCTTACACTCTCTTACACTCTGCTACTGTCTATAACACTCTCTTACACTCTGTTACTGTCTATTACACTCTGCTACTGTCTCTTACACTCTCTTACACTATGTTACACTCTGCTACTGTCTCTTACACTCTGCTATTGTCTCTTACACTCTGCTACTGTCTATAACACTCTCTTACACTCTGTTACTGTCTATTACACTCTGCTACTGTCTCTTACACTCTCTTACACTCTGCTGCTGTCTATTACACTCTGCTACTGTCTCTTACACTCTGCTATTGTCTATAACACTCTGCTACTGTCTATAACACTCTCTTACACTCTGTTACTGTCTATTACACTCTGCTACTGTCTCTTACACTCTCTTACACTCTGCTGCTGTCTCTTACACTCTGTTACTGTCTCTTACACTCTGTTACACTCTCTTACACTCTCTTACACTCTGTAACTGTCTCTTACACTCTCTTACACTCTGTTACTGTCTCCTATACTCTGTTACACTTTCTTACACTCCACTACTGTCTCATATACTCTTTTACTGTCTCTTACACAGGTTTACGAGGTCTACGCGAAGAGATCCCCAAAGACGTTCACAGTATACTGAGATCATTCAGGACTATGTGATCCTAGAGGACGGTATATGCCATGTGACACTCTCTTACACTCTACTACACTCTACTACTGTCTCTTTCACTCTGCTACTGTCTCTTACACTCTGTTACTGTCTTTTACACTCTGTTACTGTCTCTTACACTCTGCTACTGTATCTTACACTCTGCTACTGTCTATAACACTCTCTTACACTCTGTTACTGTCTATTACACTCTGCTACTGTCTCTTACACTCTCTTACACTATGTTACACTCTCTTACACTCTGCTGCTGACTCTTACACTCTGTTACTGTCTCTGACACTCTCCTACACTCTGTTACTGTCTATTACACTCTGCTACTGTCTCTTTCACTCTCTTACACTATGTTACACTCTCTTACACTCTGCTGCTGTCTCTTACACTCTGTTACTGTCTCTTACACTCTACTACACTCTGTTACTGTCTCTTACACTCTCTTACACTCTGTTACACTCTCTTACATGCTGTTACACTCTCTTACACTCTGTTACTGTCTCTTACACTCTCTTACACTCTGCTACTGTCTCTTACACTCTGCTACTGTCTCTTACACTCTGCTACTCTCTCTTTCACTCTGCTTCTGTCTTACACTCTGCTACTGTCTCTTACGCTCTGTTACTGTCTCTTACACTCTGTTACACTCTCTTACACTCTGCTGCTGTCTCTTACACTCTGTTACTGTCTCTTACACTCTTACTGTCTCTTACACTCTCTTACACTCTCCTACACTCTGCTACTGTCTCTTACACCCTCTTACACTCTGTTACTGTCTCTTACACTCTGTTACTGTCTCTTACACTCTCCTACACTATGTTACTGTCTCTTACACTCTCTTACACTCTGCTACTGTCTATAACACTCTCTTACACTCTGTTACTGTCTATTACACTCTGCTACTGTCTCTTACACTCTCTTACACTATGTTACACTCTGATACAGTCTATTACACTCTGCTACTGTCTCTTACACTCTGCTATTGTCTCTTACACTCTGATACTGTCTATAACACTCTCTTACACTCTGTTACTGTCTATTACACTCTGCTACTGTCTCTTACACTCTCTTACACTCTGCTGCTGTCTATTAAACTCTGCTACTGTCTCTTACACTCTGCTATTGTCTATAACACTCTGCTACTGTCTATAACACTCTCTTACACTCTGTTACTGTCTATTACACTCCGCTACTGTCTCTTACACTCTCTTACACTCTGTTACACTCTGTTACAGTCTATTACACTCTGCTACTGTCTCTTACACTCTGTTATTGTCTCTTGCACTCTGCTACTGTCTATAACACTCTCTTACACTCTGTTACTGTCTATTACACTCTGCTATTGTCTCTTACACTCTCTTACACTCTGTTACACTCTGCTACAGTCTATTACACTCTGCTACTGTCTCTTACACTCTGCTACTGTCTCTTACACTCTTACACTCTGTTACTGTCTATTACACTCTGCTACTGTCTCTTACACTCTCTTACACTATGTTACACTCTCTAACACTCTGCTGCTGTCTCTTACACTCTGTTACTGTCTCTTACACTCCGTTACTGTCTCTTACACTCTCCTACACTCTGTTACTGTCTCTTACACTCTGTTACACTCTCTTACTGTCTCTTACACTCTGTTACACTCTCTTACACGCTGTTACACTCTCTTACACTCTGTTAATGTCTCTTACACTCTTACACTCTGCTACTGTCTCTTACACTCTGCTACTGTCTCTTACACTCTGCTACTCTCTCTTTCACTTTGCTTCTGTCTCTTACACACTGCTACTGTCTCTTACGCTGTGTTACTGTCTCTTACACTCTACTACACTCTCGTATACTCTGTTACTGTCTCTTACACTCTGTTACTGTCTCGTACACTCTGTTACTGTCTCGTACACTCTGTTACTGTCTCGTACACTCTGTTACTGTCTCTTACACTCTGTTACACTCTCTTACACTCTGTTACTGTCTCTTACACTCTTACACTCTGCTGCTGTCTCTTACACTCTGTTACTGTCTCTTACACTCTGTTACTGTATATTACACTCTGCTACTGTCTCTTACACTCTGCTATTGTCTCTTGCACTCTGCTACTGTCTATAACACTCTCTTACACTCTGTTACTGTCTATTACACTCTGCTATTGTCTCTTACACTCTCTTACACTCTGTTACACTCTGCTACAGTCTATTACACTCTGCTACTGTCTCTTACACTCTGCTATTGTCTCTTACACTCTGCTACTGTCTCTTACACTCTATTACACTCTGTTACTGTCTATTACACTCTGCTACTATCTCTTTCACTCTCTTACACTATGTTACACACTCTTACACTCTGCTGCTGTCTCTTACACTCTGTTACTGTCTCTTACACTCTGTTACTGTCTCTTACACTCTCTTACACTCTGTTACACTCTCTTACATGCTGTTACACTCTCTTACACTCTGTTACTGTCTATTACACTCTCTTACACTCTGCTACTGTCTCTTACTCTCTGCTACTGTCTCTTACACTCTGCTACTCTCTCTTTCACTCTGCTTCTGTCTCTTACACTCTGCTACTGTCTCTTACGCTCTGTTACTGTCTCTTACACTCTGTTACACTCTCTTACACTCTGCTGCTGTCTCTTACACTCTGTTACTGTCTCTTACACTCTGTTACTGTCTCTTACACTCTCTTACACTCTCCTACACTCTGCTACTGTCTCTTACACCCTCTTACATTCTGTTACTGTCTCTTACACTCTGTTACTGTCTCTTAAACTCTGCTACTGTCTATAACACTCTCTTACACTCTGTTAATGTCTATTACACTCTGCTACTGTCTCTTACACTCTCTTACACTGTTACACTCTGCTACAGTCTATTACACTCTGCTACTGTCTCTTACACTCTGCTATTGTCTCTTACACTCTGCTACTGTCTATAACACTCTCTTACACTCTGTTACTGTCTATTACACTCTGCTACTGTCTCTTACACTCTCTTACACTCTGCTGCTGTCTATTACACTCTGCTACTGTCTCTTACACTCTGCTATTGTCTCTTACACTCTGCTACTGTCTATAACACTCTCTTACACTCTGTTACTGTCTATTACACTCTGCTACAGTCTCTTACACTCTCTTACACTATGTTACACTCTGCTCCAGTCTATTACACTCTGCTATTGTCTCTTACACTCTGCTACTGTCTATAACACTCTCTTACACTCTGTTACTGTCTATTACACTCTGCGACTGTCTCTTCAACTCTCTTACACTCTTCTGCTGTCTCTTACACTCTGTTACTGTCTCTTACACTATGTTACACTCTCTTACACTCTGTAACTGTCTCTTACACTCTCTTACACTCTGTTACTGTCTCCTATACTCTGTTACTGTCTCCTATACTCTGTTACACTCTCTTACACTCTGCTGCTGTCTCTTACACTCTGTTACTGTCTCTTACACTCTGTTACTGTCTCTTACACTCTCTTACACTCTCTTACACTCTGCTACTGTCTCTTACACCCTCTTACACTCTTACTGTCTCTTACACTCTGTTACTGTCTCTTAAACTCTGCTACTGTCTATAACACTCTCTTACACTCTATTACTGTCTATTACACTATGCTACTGTCTCTTACACTCTCTTACACTATTTTACACTCTGCTACAGTCTATTACACTCTGCTACTGTCTCTTACACTCTGCTATTGTCCCTTACACTCTGCTACTGTCTATAACACTCTCTTACACTCTCTTACACTCTGCTACTGTCTCTTACACTCTGTTACTGTCTCTTACACTCTCCTACACTATGTTACTGTCTCTTACACTCTCTTACACTCTGTAACTGTCTCTTACACTCTCTTACACTCTGCTACTGTCTATAACACTCTCTTACACTCTGTTACTGTCTATTACACTCTGCTACTGTCTCTTACACTCTCTTACACTATGTTACACTCTGCTACAGTCTATTACACTCTGCTACTGTCTCTTACACTCTGCTATTGTCTCTTACACTCTGCTACTGTCTATAACACTCTCTTACACTCTGTTACTGTCTATTACACTCTGCTACTGTCTCTTACACTCTCTTACACTCTGCTGCTGTCTATTACACTCTGCTACTGTCTCTTACACTCTGCTATTGTCTCTTACACTCTGCTACTGTCTATAACACTCTCTTACACTCTGTTACTGTCTATTACACTCTGCTACAGTCTCTTACACTGTCTTACACTATGCTACACTCTGCTCCAGTCTATTACACTCTGCTATTGTCTCTTACACTCTGCTACTGTCTATAACACTCTCTTACACTCTGTTACTGTCTATTACACTCTGCTATTGTCTCTTACACTCTCTTACACTCTGTTACAGTCTATTACACTCTGCTACTGTCTCTTACACTCTGTTACACTCTGTTACAGTCTATTACACTCGGCTACTGTCTCTTACACTCTGCTATTGTCTCTTGCACTCTGCTACTGTCTATAACACTCTCTTACACTCTGTTACTGTCTATTACACTCTGCTACTGTCTCTTACACTCTGCTACTCTCTCTTTCACTTTGCTTCTGTCTCTTACACACTGCTACTGACTCTTACGCTCTGTTACTGTCTCTTACACTCTACTACACTCTCTTACACTCTGTTACTGTCTCTTACACTCTGTTACTGTCTCTTACACTCTGTTACTGTCTCTTACACTCTGCTATTGTCTCTTACACTCTGTTACTGTCTCTTATACTCTCTTACACTCTCCTACACTCTGCTACTGTCTCTTACACCCTCTTACACTCTTACTGTCTCTTACACTCTGTTACTGTCTCTTAAACTCTGCTACTGTCTATAACACTCTCTTACACTCTATTACTGTCTATTACACTCTGCTACTGTCTCTTACACTCTCTTACAGTATTTTACACTCTGCTACAGTCTATTACACTCTGCTACTGTCTCTTACACTCTGCTATTGTCCCTTACACTCTGCTACTGTCTATAACACTCTCTTACACTCTCTTACACTCTGCTACTGTCTCTTACACTCTGTTACTGTCTCTTACACTCTCCTACACTATGTTACTGTCTCTTACACTCTCTTACACTCTGTTACACTCTCTTACACTCTGTAACTGTCTCTTACACTCTCTTACACTCTGCTACTGTCTATAACACTCTCTTACACTCTGTTACTGTCTATTACACTCTGCTACAGTCTCTTACACTGTCTTACACTATGCTACACTCTGCTCCAGTCTATTACACTCTGCTATTGTCTCTTACACTCTGCTACTGTCTATAACACTCTCTTACACTCTGTTACTGTCTATTACACTCTGCTATTGTCTCTTACACTCTCTTACACTCTGTTACAGTCTATTACACTCTGCTACTGTCTCTTACACTCTGTTACACTCTGTTACAGTCTATTACACTCGGCTACTGTCTCTTACACTCTGCTATTGTCTCTTGCACTCTGCTACTGTCTATAACACTCTCTTACACTCTGTTACTGTCTATTACACTCTGCTATTGTCTCTTACACTCTCTTACACTCTGTTACAGTCTATTACACTCTGCTACTGTCTCTTACACTCTATTACACTCTGTTACTGTCTATTACACTCTGCTACTGTCTCTTACACTCTCTTACACTATGTTACACTCTCTTACACTCTGCTGCTGTCTCTTACACTCTGTTACTGTCTCTTACACTCCGTTACTGTCTCTTACACTCTCCTACACTCTGTTACTGTCTCTTACACTCTGTTACACTCTCTTACTGTCTCTTACACTATGTTACACTCTCTTACACGCTGTTACACTCTCTTACACTCTGTTACTGTCTCTTACACTCTTACACTCTGCTACTGTCTCTTACACTCTGCTACTGTCTCTTACACTCTGCTACTCTCTCTTTCACTTTGCTTCTGTCTCTTACACACTGCTACTGTCTCTTACGCTCTGTTACTGTCTCTTACACTCTACTACACTCTCGTATACTCTGTTACTGTCTCTTACACTCTGTTACTGTCTCTTACACTCTGTTACTGTCTCGTACACTCTGTTACTGTCTCTTACACTCTGTTACACTCTCTTACTGTCTCTTACACTCTCTTACACTCTGCTGCTGTCTCTTACACTCTGTTACTGTCTCTTACACTCTGTTACTGTCTATTACACTCTCTTAAACTCTCCTACACTCTCCTACACTCTTCTACTGTCTCTTACACCCCCTTACACTCTGTTACTGTCTCTTACACTCCCTTACACTCTGTTACACTCTCTTACATGCTGTTACACTCTCTTACACGCTGTTACACCCTCTTACACACTGTTACTGTCTCTTACACTCTCTTACACTCTGCTACTATCTCTTACACTCTGTTACTGTCTCTTACACTCTGCTACTGTCTCTTACACTCTGCTATTGTCTCTTACACTCTGCTACTGTCTATAACACTCTCTTACACTCTGTTACTGTCTATTACACTCTGCTACTGTCTCTTACACTCTCTTACACTCTGCTGCTGTCTATTACACTCTGCTACTGTCTCTTACACTCTGCTATTGTCTCTTACACTCTGCTACTGTCTATAACACTCTCTTACACTCTGTTACTATCTCTTACACTCTGTTACTGTCTCTTACACTCTGCTACTGTCTCTTACACTCTGCTATTGTCTATTACACTCTGCTATTGTCTCTTACACTCTGCTACTGTCTATAACACTCTCTTACACTCTGTTACTGTCTATTACACTCTGCTATTGTCTCTTACACTCTCTTACACTCTGTTACAGTCTATTACACTCTGCTACTGTCTCTTACACTCTGTTACACTCTGTTACACTCTGTTACAGTCTATTACACTCGGCTACTGTCTCTTACACTCTGCTATTGTCTCTTGCACTCTGCTACTGTCTATAACACTCTCTTACACTCTGTTACTGTCTATTACACTCTGCTATTGTCTCTTACACTCTCTTACACTCTGTTACAGTCTATTACACTCTGCTACTGTCTCTTACACTCTATTACACTCTGTTACTGTCTATTACACTCTGCTACTGTCTCTTACACTCTCTTACACTATGTTACACTCTCTTACACTCTGCTGCTGTCTCTTACACTCTGTTACTGTCTCTTACACTCCGTTACTGTCTCTTACACTCTCCTACACTCTGTTACTGTCTCTTACACTCTGTTACACTCTCTTACTGTCTCTTACACTCTGTTACACTCTCTTACACGCTGTTACACTCTCTTACACTCTGTTACTGTCTCTTACACTCTTACACTCTGCTACTGTCTCTTACACTCTGCTACTGTCTCTTACACTCTGCTACTCTCTCTTTCACTTTGCTTCTGTCTCTTACACACTGCTACTGTCTCTTACGCTCTGTTACTGTCTCTTACACTCTACTACACTCTCGTATACTCTGTTACTGTCTCTTACACTCTGTTACTGTCTCTTACACTCTGTTACTGTCTCGTACACTCTGTTACTGTCTCTTACACTCTGTTACACTCTCTTACTGTCTCTTACACTCTCTTACACTCTGCTGCTGTCTCTTACACTCTGTTACTGTCTCTTACACTCTGTTACTGTCTATTACACTCTCTTACACTCTCCTACACTCTCCTACACTCTTCTACTGTCTCTTACACCCCCTTACACTCTGTTACTGTCTCTTACACTCCCTTACACTCTGTTACACTCTCTTACATGCTGTTACACTCTCTTACACGCTGTTACACCCTCTTACACACTGTTACTGTCTCTTACACTCTCTTACACTCTGCTACTATCTCTTACACTCTGTTACTGTCTCTTACACTCTGCTACTGTCTCTTTCACTCTGCTACTGTCTCTTACACTCTGCTACTATCTCTTACGCTCTGTTACTGTCTCTTACACTCTACTACACTCTCATACACTCTGTTACTGTCTCTTACACTATGTTACTGTCTCTTACACTCTGTTACTGTCTCTTACACTCTGCTATTGTCTCTTACACTCTGCTACTGTCTATAACACTGTCTTACACTCTGTTACTGTCTATTACACTCTGCTACTGTCTCTTTCACTCTCTTACACTATGTTACACTCTCTTACACTCTGCTGCTGTCTCTTACACTCTGTTACTGTCTCTTACACTCTGTTACTGTCTCTTACACTCTCCTACACTCTGTTACTGTCTCCTACACTCTCTTACACTCTGTTACACTCTCTTACACGCTGTTATACTCTATTACACTCTGTTACTGTCTCTTACACTCTCTTACACTCTGCTGCTGTCTCTTACACTCTTTTACTGTCTCTTACACTCTGTTACTGTCTATTACACTCTCTTACACTCTCTTACACTCTCCTACACTCTTCTACTGTCTCTTACACCCCCTTACACTCTGTTACTGTCTCTTACACTCCCTTACACTCTGTTACACTCTCTTACATGCTGTTACACTCTCTTACACGCTGTTACACCCTCTTACACACTGTTACTGTCTCTTACACTCTCTTACACTCTGCTACTATCTCTTACACTCTGTTACTGTTTCTTACACTCTGCTACTGTCTCTTACACTCTGCTACTGTCTCTTTCACTCTGCTACTGTCTCTTACACTGTCTTACACTATGTTACACTCTCTTACACTCTGCTGCTGTCTCATATACTCTGTTACTGTCTCTTACACAGGTTTACGACGTCTACGCGAAGAGATACCCAAAGACGTTCACAGTATACTGAGATCATTCGGGACCATGTGGTCCTAGAGGACGGTGTATGCCACGTGACTCTCTCTTACACTCTACTACACTCTACTAATGTCTCTTTCACTCTGCTACTGTCTCTTACACTCTGTTACTGTCTCTTACACTCTGTTACTGTCTCTTACACTCTGTTACAGTCTCTTACACTCTTCTACTGTATCTTACACTCTGCTATTGTCTCTTACACTCTGCAACTGTCTATAACACTCTCTTACACTCTGTTACTGTCTATTACACTCTGCTACTGTCTCTTACACTCTCTTACACTCTGCTACACTCTATTACACTCTGCTACACTCTATTACACTCTGATATTGTCTCTTACACTCTGCTACTGTCTATAACACTCTCTTACACTCTGTTACTGTCTATTACACTCTGCTACTGTCTCTTACACTCTCTTACACTATGTTACACTCTGCTACAGTCTATTACACTCTGCTACTGTCTCTTACACTCTGTTACTGTCTCTTACACTGTGTTACACTCTCTTACACTCTGTAACTGTCTCTTACACTCTCTTACACTCTGTTACTGTCTCCTATACTCTGTTACTGTCTCCTATACTCTGTTACACTCTCTTACACTCTGCTGCTGTCTCTTACACTCTGTTACTGTCTCTTACACTCTGTTACTGTCTCTTACACTCTCTTACACTCTCTTACACTCTCCTACACTCTGCTACTGTCTCTTACACCCTCTTACACTCTGTTACTGTCTCTTACACTCTGTTACTGTCTCTTAAACTCTGCTACTGTCTATAACACTCTCTTACACTCTGTTACTGTCTATTACACTCTGCTACTGTCTCTTACACTCTCTTACACTCTCCTACACTCTGCTACTGTCTATAACACTCTCTTACACTCTGCTACTGTCTCTTACACTCTGCTATTGTCTCTTACACTCTGCTACTGTCTATAACACTCTCTTACACTCTGTTACTGTCTATTACACTCTGCTACTGTCTCTTACACTCTCTTACACTCTGCTGCTGTCTATTACACTCTGCTACTGTCTCTTACACTCTGCTATTGTCTATAACACTCTGCTACTGTCTATAACACTCTCTTACACTCTGTTACTGTCTATTACACTCTGCTACTGTCTCTTACACTCTCTTACACTCTGCTGCTGTCTCTTACACTCTGTTACTGTCTCTTACACTCTGTTACACTCTCTTACACTCTGTAACTGTCTCTTACACTCTCTTACACTCTGTTACTGTCTCCTATACTCTGTTACAATTTCTTACACTCCACTACTGTCTCATATACTCTTTTACTGTCTCTTACACAGGTTTACGAGGTCTACGCGAAGAGATCCCCAAAGACGTTCACAGTATACTGAGATCATTCAGGACTATGTGATCCTAGAGGACGGTATATGCCATGTGACACTCTCTTACACTCTACTACTGTCTCTTTCACTCTGCTACTGTCTCTTACACTCTGTTACTGTCTTTTACACTCTGTTACTGTCTCTTACACTCTGCTACTGTATCTTACACTCTGCTATTGTCTCTTACACTCTGCTACAGTCTATAACACTCTCTTACACTATGTTACACTCTCTTACACTCTGCTGCTGACTCTTACACTCTGTTACTGTCTATTACACTCTGCTACTGTCTCTTACACTCTCTTACACTATGTTACACTCTCTTACACTCTGCTGCTGACTCTTACACTCTGTTACTGTCTCTGACACTCTCCTACACTCTGTTACTGTCTATTACACTCTGCTACTGTCTCTTTCACTCTCTTACACTATACTACACTCTCTTACACTCTGCTGCTGTCTCTTACACTCTGTTACTGTCTCTTACACTCTGTTACTGTCTCTTACACTCTGTTACTGTCTCTTACACTCTCCTACACTCTGTTACTGTCTCTTACACTCTCTTACACTCTGTTACACTCTCTTACACGCTGTTACACTCTCCTACACTCTGTTACTGTCTATTACACTCTGCTACTGTCTCTTTCACTCTCTTACACTATGTTACACTCTCTTACACTCTGCTGCTGTCTCTTACACTCTGTTACTGTCTCTTACACTCTGTTACTGTCTCTTACACTCTCTTACACTCTGTTACCGTCTCCTATACTCTGTTACTGTCTCCTATGCTCTGTCACACTCTCTTACACTCCGCTACTGTCTCATATACTCTTTTACTGTCTCTTACACAGGTTTACGATGTCTACGCGAAGAGATCCCCAAAGACGTTCACAGTATACTGAGATCATTCAGGACTATGTGATCCTAGAGGACGGTATATGCCATGTGACACTCTGGTACACTCTACTACACTCTACTACTGCCTCTTTCACTCTGCTACTGTCTCTTACACTCTGTTACTGTCTCTTACACTTTGCTACTGTATCTTACACTCTGCTATTGTCTCTTACACTCTGCTACTGTCTATAACACTCTCTTACTCTCTGTTACTGTCTATTACACTCTGCTACTGTCTCTTTCACTCTCTTACACTATGTTACACTCTCTTACACTCTGCTGCTGTCTCTTACACTCTGTTACTGTCTCTTACACTCTGTTACTGTCTCTTACACTCTACTACACTCTGTTACTGTCTCTTACACTCTCTTACACTCTGTTACACTCTCTTACATGCTGTTACACTCTCTTACACTCTGTTACTGTCTCTTACACTCTCTTACACTCTGCTACTGTCTCTTACACTCTGCTACTCTCTCTTTCACTCTGTTTCTGTCTCTTTCACTCTGCTTCTGTCTCTTATGCTCTGTTACTGTCTCTTATGCTCTGTTACTGTCTCTTACACTCTACTACACTCTCGTACACTCTGTTACTGTCTCTTACACTCTGTTACTGTCTCTTACACTCTGCTGCTGTCTCTTACACTCTGTTGCTGTCTCTTACACTCTGTTACTGTCTCTTACACTCTCTTACACTCTCCTACACTCTGCTACTGTCTCTTACACCCTCTTACACTCTTACTGTCTCTTACACTCTGTTACTGTCTCTTAAACTCTGCTACTGTCTATAACACTCTCTTACACTCTATTACTGTCTATTACACTCTGCTACTGTCTCTTACACTCTCTTACACTATTTTACACTCTGCTACAGTCTATTACACTCTGCTACTGTCTCTTACACTCTGCTATTGTCCCTTACACTCTGCTACTGTCTATAACACTCTCTTACACTCTCTTACACTCTGCTACTGTCTCTTACACTCTGTTACTGTCTCTTACACTCTCATACACTATGTTACTGTCTCTTACACTCTCTTACACTCTGTTACACTCTCTTACACTCTGTAACTGTCTCTTACACTCTCTTACACTCTGCTACTGTCTATAACACTCTCTTACACTCTGTTACTGTCTATTACACTCTGCTACTGTCTCTTACACTCTCTTACACTCTGCTGCTGTCTATTACACTCTGCTACTGTCTCTTACACTCTGCTATTGTCTCTTACACTCTGCTACTGTCTATAACACTCTCTTACACTCTGTTACTGTCTATTACACTCTGCTACAGTCTCTTACACTCTCTTACACTATGTTACACTCTGCTCCAGTCTATTACACTCTGCTATTGTCTCTTACACTCTGCTACTGTCTATAACACTCTCTTACACTCTGTTACTGTCTATTACACTCTGCGACTGTCTCTTCAACTCTCTTACACTCTTCTGCTATCTCTTACACTCTGTTACTGTCTCTTACACTATGTTACACTCTCTTACACTCTGTAACTGTCTCTTACACTCTCTTACACTCTGTTACTGTCTCCTATACTCTGTTACTGTCTCCTATACTCTGTTACACTCTCTTACACTCTGCTGCTGTCTCTTACACTCTGTTACTGTCTCTTACACTCTGTTACTGTCTCTTACACTCTCTTACACTCTCCTACACTCTGCTACTGTCTCTTACACCCTCTTACACTCTGTTACTGTCTCTTACACTCTGTTACTGTCTCTTAAACTCTGCTACTGTCTATAACACTCTCTTACACTCTGTTACTGTCTATTACACTCTGCTACTGTCTCTTACACTCTCTTACACTATGTTACACTCTGCTACAGTCTATTACACTCTGCTACTGTCTCTTACACTCTGCTATTGTCTCTTACACTCTGCTACTGTCTATAACACTCTCTTACACTCTGTTACTGTCTATTACACTCTGCTACTGTCTCTTACACTCTCTTACACTCTGCTGCTGTCTATTACACTCTGCTACTGTCTCTTACACTCTGCTATTGTCTATAACACTCTGCTACTGTCTATAACACTCTCTTACACTCTGTTACTGTCTATTACACTCTGCTACTGTCTCTCACACTCTCTTACACTCTGCTGCTGTCTCTTACACTCTGTTACTGTCTCTTACACTCTGTTACACTCTCTTACACTCTCTTACACTCTGTAACTGTCTCTTACACTCTCTTACACTATGTTACACTCTCTTACACTCTGCTGCTGTCTCTTACACTCTGTTACTGTCTCTTACACTCCGTTACTGTCTCTTACACTCTCCTACACTCTGTTACTGTCTCTTACACTCTGTTACACTCTCTTACTGTCTCTTACACTATGTTACACTCTCTTACACGCTGTTACACTCTCTTACACTCTGTTACTGTCTCTTACACTCTTACACTCTGCTACTGTCTCTTACACTCTGCTACTGTCTCTTACACTCTGCTACTCTCTCTTTCACTTTGCTTCTGTCTCTTACACACTGCTACTGTCTCTTACGCTCTGTTACTGTCTCTTACACTCTACTACACTCTCGTATACTCTGTTACTGTCTCTTACACTCTGTTACTGTCTCTTACACTCTGTTACTGTCTCGTACACTCTGTTACTGTCTCTTACACTCTGTTACACTCTCTTACTGTCTCTTACACTCTCTTACACTCTGCTGCTGTCTCTTACACTCTGTTACTGTCTCTTACACTCTGTTACTGTCTATTACACTCTCTTAAACTCTCCTACACTCTCCTACACTCTTCTACTGTCTCTTACACCCCCTTACACTCTGTTACTGTCTCTTACACTCCCTTACACTCTGTTACACTCTCTTACATGCTGTTACACTCTCTTACACGCTGTTACACCCTCTTACACACTGTTACTGTCTCTTACACTCTCTTACACTCTGCTACTATCTCTTACACTCTGTTACTGTCTCTTACACTCTGCTACTGTCTCTTACACTCTGCTATTGTCTCTTACACTCTGCTACTGTCTATAACACTCTCTTACACTCTGTTACTGTCTATTACACTCTGCTACTGTCTCTTACACTCTCTTACACTCTGCTGCTGTCTATTACACTCTGCTACTGTCTCTTACACTCTGCTATTGTCTCTTACACTCTGCTACTGTCTATAACACTCTCTTACACTCTGTTACTGTCTATTACACTCTGCTACAGTCTCTTACACTGTCTTACACTATGCTACACTCTGCTCCAGTCTATTACACTCTGCTATTGTCTCTTACACTCTGCTACTGTCTATAACACTCTCTTACACTCTGTTACTGTCTATTACACTCTGCTATTGTCTCTTACACTCTCTTACACTCTGTTACAGTCTATTACACTCTGCTACTGTCTCTTACACTCTGTTACACTCTGTTACACTCTGTTACAGTCTATTACACTCGGCTACTGTCTCTTACACTCTGCTATTGTCTCTTGCACTCTGCTACTGTCTATAACACTCTCTTACACTCTGTTACTGTCTATTACACTCTGCTATTGTCTCTTACACTCTCTTACACTCTGTTACAGTCTATTACACTCTGCTACTGTCTCTTACACTCTATTACACTCTGTTACTGTCTATTACACTCTGCTACTGTCTCTTACACTCTCTTACACTATGTTACACTCTCTTACACTCTGCTGCTGTCTCTTACACTCTGTTACTGTCTCTTACACTCCGTTACTGTCTCTTACACTCTCCTACACTCTGTTACTGTCTCTTACACTCTGTTACACTCTCTTACTGTCTCTTACACTCTGTTACACTCTCTTACACGCTGTTACACTCTCTTACACTCTGTTACTGTCTCTTACACTCTTACACTCTGCTACTGTCTCTTACACTCTGCTACTGTCTCTTACACTCTGCTACTCTCTCTTTCACTTTGCTTCTGTCTCTTACACACTGCTACTGTCTCTTACGCTCTGTTACTGTCTCTTACACTCTACTACACTCTCGTATACTCTGTTACTGTCTCTTACACTCTGTTACTGTCTCTTACACTCTGTTACTGTCTCGTACACTCTGTTACTGTCTCTTACACTCTGTTACACTCTCTTACTGTCTCTTACACTCTCTTACACTCTGCTGCTGTCTCTTACACTCTGTTACTGTCTCTTACACTCTGTTACTGTCTATTACACTCTCTTACACTCTCCTACACTCTCCTACACTCTTCTACTGTCTCTTACACCCCCTTACACTCTGTTACTGTCTCTTACACTCCCTTACACTCTGTTACACTCTCTTACATGCTGTTACACTCTCTTACACGCTGTTACACCCTCTTACACACTGTTACTGTCTCTTACACTCTCTTACACTCTGCTACTATCTCTTACACTCTGTTACTGTCTCTTACACTCTGCTACTGTCTCTTTCACTCTGCTACTGTCTCTTACACTCTGCTACTATCTCTTACGCTCTGTTACTGTCTCTTACACTCTACTACACTCTCATACACTCTGTTACTGTCTCTTACACTATGTTACTGTCTCTTACACTCTGTTACTGTCTCTTACACTCTGCTATTGTCTCTTACACTCTGCTACTGTCTATAACACTGTCTTACACTCTGTTACTGTCTATTACACTCTGCTACTGTCTCTTTCACTCTCTTACACTATGTTACACTCTCTTACACTCTGCTGCTGTCTCTTACACTCTGTTACTGTCTCTTACACTCTGTTACTGTCTCTTACACTCTCCTACACTCTGTTACTGTCTCCTACACTCTCTTACACTCTGTTACACTCTCTTACACGCTGTTATACTCTATTACACTCTGTTACTGTCTCTTACACTCTCTTACACTCTGCTGCTGTCTCTTACACTCTTTTACTGTCTCTTACACTCTGTTACTGTCTATTACACTCTCTTACACTCTCTTACACTCTCCTACACTCTTCTACTGTCTCTTACACCCCCTTACACTCTGTTACTGTCTCTTACACTCCCTTACACTCTGTTACACTCTCTTACATGCTGTTACACTCTCTTACACGCTGTTACACCCTCTTACACACTGTTACTGTCTCTTACACTCTCTTACACTCTGCTACTATCTCTTACACTCTGTTACTGTTTCTTACACTCTGCTACTGTCTCTTACACTCTGCTACTGTCTCTTTCACTCTGCTACTGTCTCTTACACTGTCTTACACTATGTTACACTCTCTTACACTCTGCTGCTGTCTCATATACTCTGTTACTGTCTCTTACACAGGTTTACGACGTCTACGCGAAGAGATACCCAAAGACGTTCACAGTATACTGAGATCATTCGGGACCATGTGGTCCTAGAGGACGGTGTATGCCACGTGACTCTCTCTTACACTCTACTACACTCTACTAATGTCTCTTTCACTCTGCTACTGTCTCTTACACTCTGTTACTGTCTCTTACACTCTGTTACTGTCTCTTACACTCTGTTACAGTCTCTTACACTCTTCTACTGTATCTTACACTCTGCTATTGTCTCTTACACTCTGCAACTGTCTATAACACTCTCTTACACTCTGTTACTGTCTATTACACTCTGCTACTGTCTCTTACACTCTCTTACACTCTGCTACACTCTATTACACTCTGCTACACTCTATTACACTCTGATATTGTCTCTTACACTCTGCTACTGTCTATAACACTCTCTTACACTCTGTTACTGTCTATTACACTCTGCTACTGTCTCTTACACTCTCTTACACTATGTTACACTCTGCTACAGTCTATTACACTCTGCTACTGTCTCTTACACTCTGTTACTGTCTCTTACACTGTGTTACACTCTCTTACACTCTGTAACTGTCTCTTACACTCTCTTACACTCTGTTACTGTCTCCTATACTCTGTTACTGTCTCCTATACTCTGTTACACTCTCTTACACTCTGCTGCTGTCTCTTACACTCTGTTACTGTCTCTTACACTCTGTTACTGTCTCTTACACTCTCTTACACTCTCTTACACTCTCCTACACTCTGCTACTGTCTCTTACACCCTCTTACACTCTGTTACTGTCTCTTACACTCTGTTACTGTCTCTTAAACTCTGCTACTGTCTATAACACTCTCTTACACTCTGTTACTGTCTATTACACTCTGCTACTGTCTCTTACACTCTCTTACACTCTCCTACACTCTGCTACTGTCTATAACACTCTCTTACACTCTGCTACTGTCTCTTACACTCTGCTATTGTCTCTTACACTCTGCTACTGTCTATAACACTCTCTTACACTCTGTTACTGTCTATTACACTCTGCTACTGTCTCTTACACTCTCTTACACTCTGCTGCTGTCTATTACACTCTGCTACTGTCTCTTACACTCTGCTATTGTCTATAACACTCTGCTACTGTCTATAACACTCTCTTACACTCTGTTACTGTCTATTACACTCTGCTACTGTCTCTTACACTCTCTTACACTCTGCTGCTGTCTCTTACACTCTGTTACTGTCTCTTACACTCTGTTACACTCTCTTACACTCTGTAACTGTCTCTTACACTCTCTTACACTCTGTTACTGTCTCCTATACTCTGTTACAATTTCTTACACTCCACTACTGTCTCATATACTCTTTTACTGTCTCTTACACAGGTTTACGAGGTCTACGCGAAGAGATCCCCAAAGACGTTCACAGTATACTGAGATCATTCAGGACTATGTGATCCTAGAGGACGGTATATGCCATGTGACACTCTCTTACACTCTACTACTGTCTCTTTCACTCTGCTACTGTCTCTTACACTCTGTTACTGTCTTTTACACTCTGTTACTGTCTCTTACACTCTGCTACTGTATCTTACACTCTGCTATTGTCTCTTACACTCTGCTACAGTCTATAACACTCTCTTACACTATGTTACACTCTCTTACACTCTGCTGCTGACTCTTACACTCTGTTACTGTCTATTACACTCTGCTACTGTCTCTTACACTCTCTTACACTATGTTACACTCTCTTACACTCTGCTGCTGACTCTTACACTCTGTTACTGTCTCTGACACTCTCCTACACTCTGTTACTGTCTATTACACTCTGCTACTGTCTCTTTCACTCTCTTACACTATACTACACTCTCTTACACTCTGCTGCTGTCTCTTACACTCTGTTACTGTCTCTTACACTCTGTTACTGTCTCTTACACTCTGTTACTGTCTCTTACACTCTCCTACACTCTGTTACTGTCTCTTACACTCTCTTACACTCTGTTACACTCTCTTACACGCTGTTACACTCTCCTACACTCTGTTACTGTCTATTACACTCTGCTACTGTCTCTTTCACTCTCTTACACTATGTTACACTCTCTTACACTCTGCTGCTGTCTCTTACACTCTGTTACTGTCTCTTACACTCTGTTACTGTCTCTTACACTCTCTTACACTCTGTTACCGTCTCCTATACTCTGTTACTGTCTCCTATGCTCTGTCACACTCTCTTACACTCCGCTACTGTCTCATATACTCTTTTACTGTCTCTTACACAGGTTTACGATGTCTACGCGAAGAGATCCCCAAAGACGTTCACAGTATACTGAGATCATTCAGGACTATGTGATCCTAGAGGACGGTATATGCCATGTGACACTCTGGTACACTCTACTACACTCTACTACTGCCTCTTTCACTCTGCTACTGTCTCTTACACTCTGTTACTGTCTCTTACACTTTGCTACTGTATCTTACACTCTGCTATTGTCTCTTACACTCTGCTACTGTCTATAACACTCTCTTACTCTCTGTTACTGTCTATTACACTCTGCTACTGTCTCTTTCACTCTCTTACACTATGTTACACTCTCTTACACTCTGCTGCTGTCTCTTACACTCTGTTACTGTCTCTTACACTCTGTTACTGTCTCTTACACTCTACTACACTCTGTTACTGTCTCTTACACTCTCTTACACTCTGTTACACTCTCTTACATGCTGTTACACTCTCTTACACTCTGTTACTGTCTCTTACACTCTCTTACACTCTGCTACTGTCTCTTACACTCTGCTACTCTCTCTTTCACTCTGTTTCTGTCTCTTTCACTCTGCTTCTGTCTCTTATGCTCTGTTACTGTCTCTTATGCTCTGTTACTGTCTCTTACACTCTACTACAATCTCGTACACTCTGTTACTGTCTCTTACACTCTGTTACTGTCTCTTACACTCTGCTGCTGTCTCTTACACTCTGTTGCTGTCTCTTACACTCTGTTACTGTCTCTTACACTCTCTTACACTCTCCTACACTCTGCTACTGTCTCTTACACCCTCTTACACTCTTACTGTCTCTTACACTCTGTTACTGTCTCTTAAACTCTGCTACTGTCTATAACACTCTCTTACACTCTATTACTGTCTATTACACTCTGCTACTGTCTCTTACACTCTCTTACACTATTTTACACTCTGCTACAGTCTATTACACTCTGCTACTGTCTCTTACACTCTGCTATTGTCCCTTACACTCTGCTACTGTCTATAACACTCTCTTACACTCTCTTACACTCTGCTACTGTCTCTTACACTCTGTTACTGTCTCTTACACTCTCATACACTATGTTACTGTCTCTTACACTCTCTTACACTCTGTTACACTCTCTTACACTCTGTAACTGTCTCTTACACTCTCTTACACTCTGCTACTGTCTATAACACTCTCTTACACTCTGTTACTGTCTATTACACTCTGCTACTGTCTCTTACACTCTCTTACACTCTGCTGCTGTCTATTACACTCTGCTACTGTCTCTTACACTCTGCTATTGTCTCTTACACTCTGCTACTGTCTATAACACTCTCTTACACTCTGTTACTGTCTATTACACTCTGCTACAGTCTCTTACACTCTCTTACACTATGTTACACTCTGCTCCAGTCTATTACACTCTGCTATTGTCTCTTACACTCTGCTACTGTCTATAACACTCTCTTACACTCTGTTACTGTCTATTACACTCTGCGACTGTCTCTTCAACTCTCTTACACTCTTCTGCTATCTCTTACACTCTGTTACTGTCTCTTACACTATGTTACACTCTCTTACACTCTGTAACTGTCTCTTACACTCTCTTACACTCTGTTACTGTCTCCTATACTCTGTTACTGTCTCCTATACTCTGTTACACTCTCTTACACTCTGCTGCTGTCTCTTACACTCTGTTACTGTCTCTTACACTCTCTTACACTCTCCTACACTCTGCTACTGTCTCTTACACCCTCTTACACTCTGTTACTGTCTCTTACACTCTGTTACTGTCTCTTAAACTCTGCTACTGTCTATAACACTCTCTTACACTCTGTTACTGTCTATTACACTCTGCTACTGTCTCTTACACTCTCTTACACTATGTTACACTCTGCTACAGTCTATTACACTCTGCTACTGTCTCTTACACTCTGCTATTGTCTCTTACACTCTGCTACTGTCTATAACACTCTCTTACACTCTGTTACTGTCTATTACACTCTGCTACTGTCTCTTACACTCTCTTACACTCTGCTGCTGTCTATTACACTCTGCTACTGTCTCTTACACTCTGCTATTGTCTATAACACTCTGCTACTGTCTATAACACTCTCTTACACTCTGTTACTGTCTATTACACTCTGCTACTGTCTCTTACACTCTCTTACACTCTGCTGCTGTCTCTTACACTCTGTTACTGTCTCTTACACTCTGTTACTGTCTCTTACACTCTCTTACACTCTCTTACACTCTGCTACTGTCTCTTACACCCTCTTACACTCTTACTGTCTCTTACACTCTGTTACTGTCTCTTAAACTCTGCTACTGTCTATAACACTCTCTTACACTCTATTACTGTCTATTACACTATGCTACTGTCTCTTACACTCTCTTACACTATTTTACACTCTGCTACAGTCTATTACACTCTGCTACTGTCTCTTACACTCTGCTATTGTCCCTTACACTCTGCTACTGTCTATAACACTCTCTTACACTCTCTTACACTCTGCTACTGTCTCTTACACTCTGTTACTGTCTCTTACACTCTCCTACACTATGTTACTGTCTCTTACACTCTCTTACACTCTGTTACACTCTCTTACACTCTGTAACTGTCTCTTACACTCTCTTACACTCTGCTACTGTCTATAACACTCTCTTACACTCTGTTACTGTCTATTACACTCTGCTACTGTCTCTTACACTCTCTTACACTATGTTACACTCTATTACACTCTGCTACACTCTATTACACTCTGATATTGTCTCTTACACTCTGCTACTGTCTATAACACTCTCTTACACTCTGTTACTGTCTATTACACTCTGCTACTGTCTCTTACACTCTCTTACACTCTGCTGCTGTCTATTACACTCTGCTACTGTCTCTTACACTCTGCTATTGTCTCTTACACTCTGCTACTGTCTATAACACTCTCTTACACTCTGTTACTGTCTATTACACTCTGCTACAGTCTCTTACACTGTCTTACACTATGCTACACTCTGCTCCAGTCTATTACACTCTGCTATTGTCTCTTACACTCTGCTACTGTCTATAACACTCTCTTACACTCTGTTACTGTCTATTACACTCTGCTATTGTCTCTTACACTCTCTTACACTCTGTTACAGTCTATTACACTCTGCTACTGTCTCTTACACTCTGTTACACTCTGTTACACTCTGTTACAGTCTATTACACTCGGCTACTGTCTCTTACACTCTGCTATTGTCTCTTGCACTCTGCTACTGTCTATAACACTCTCTTACACTCTGTTACTGTCTATTACACTCTGCTATTGTCTCTTACACTCTCTTACACTCTGTTACAGTCTATTACACTCTGCTACTGTCTCTTACACTCTATTACACTCTGTTACTGTCTATTACACTCTGCTACTGTCTCTTACACTCTCTTACACTATGTTACACTCTCTTACACTCTGCTGCTGTCTCTTACACTCTGTTACTGTCTCTTACACTCCGTTACTGTCTCTTACACTCTCCTACACTCTGTTACTGTCTCTTACACTCTGTTACACTCTCTTACTGTCTCTTACACTCTGTTACACTTTCTTACACGCTGTTACACTCTCTTACACTCTGTTACTGTCTCTTACACTCTTACACTCTGCTACTGTCTCTTACACTCTGCTACTGTCTCTTACACTCTGCTACTCTCTCTTTCACTTTGCTTCTGTCTCTTACACACTGCTACTGTCTCTTACGCTCTGTTACTGTCTCTTACACTCTACTACACTCTCGTATACTCTGTTACTGTCTCTTACACTCTGTTACTGTCTCTTACACTCTGTTACTGTCTCGTACACTCTGTTACTGTCTCTTACACTCTGTTACACTCTCTTACTGTCTCTTACACTCTCTTACACTCTGCTGCTGTCTCTTACACTCTGTTACTGTCTCTTACACTCTGTTACTGTCTATTACACTCTCTTACACTCTCCTACACTCTCCTACACTCTTCTACTGTCTCTTACACCCCCTTACACTCTGTTACTGTCTCTTACACTCCCTTACACTCTGTTACACTCTCTTACATGCTGTTACACTCTCTTACACGCTGTTACACCCTCTTACACACTGTTACTGTCTCTTACACTCTCTTACACTCTGCTACTATCTCTTACACTCTGTTACTGTCTCTTACACTCTGCTACTGTCTCTTTCACTCTGCTACTGTCTCTTACACTCTGCTACTATCTCTTACGCTCTGTTACTGTCTCTTACACTCTACTACACTCTCATACACTCTGTTACTGTCTCTTACACTATGTTACTGTCTCTTACACTCTGTTACTGTCTCTTACACTCTGCTATTGTCTCTTACACTCTGCTACTGTCTATAACACTGTCTTACACTCTGTTACTGTCTATTACACTCTGCTACTGTCTCTTTCACTCTCTTACACTATGTTACACTCTCTTACACTCTGCTGCTGTCTCTTACACTCTGTTACTGTCTCTTACACTCTGTTACTGTCTCTTACACTCTCCTACACTCTGTTACTGTCTCCTACACTCTCTTACACTCTGTTACACTCTCTTACACGCTGTTATACTCTATTACACTCTGTTACTGTCTCTTACACTCTCTTACACTCTGCTGCTGTCTCTTACACTCTTTTACTGTCTCTTACACTCTGTTACTGTCTATTACACTCTCTTACACTCTCTTACACTCTCCTACACTCTTCTACTGTCTCTTACACCCCCTTACACTCTGTTACTGTCTCTTACACTCCCTTACACTCTGTTACACTCTCTTACATGCTGTTACACTCTCTTACACGCTGTTACACCCTCTTACACACTGTTACTGTCTCTTACACTCTCTTACACTCTGCTACTATCTCTTACACTCTGTTACTGTTTCTTACACTCTGCTACTGTCTCTTACACTCTGCTACTGTCTCTTTCACTCTGCTACTGTCTCTTACACTGTCTTACACTATGTTACACTCTCTTACACTCTGCTGCTGTCTCATATACTCTGTTACTGTCTCTTACACAGGTTTACGACGTCTACGCGAAGAGATACCCAAAGACGTTCACAGTATACTGAGATCATTCGGGACCATGTGGTCCTAGAGGACGGTGTATGCCACGTGACTCTCTCTTACACTCTACTACACTCTACTAATGTCTCTTTCACTCTGCTACTGTCTCTTACACTCTGTTACTGTCTCTTACACTCTGTTACTGTCTCTTACACTCTGTTACAGTCTCTTACACTCTTCTACTGTATCTTACACTCTGCTATTGTCTCTTACACTCTGCAACTGTCTATAACACTCTCTTACACTCTGTTACTGTCTATTACACTCTGCTACTGTCTCTTACACTCTCTTACACTCTGCTACACTCTATTACACTCTGCTACACTCTATTACACTCTGATATTGTCTCTTACACTCTGCTACTGTCTATAACACTCTCTTACACTCTGTTACTGTCTATTACACTCTGCTACTGTCTCTTACACTCTCTTACACTATGTTACACTCTGCTACAGTCTATTACACTCTGCTACTGTCTCTTACACTCTGTTACTGTCTCTTACACTGTGTTACACTCTCTTACACTCTGTAACTGTCTCTTACACTCTCTTACACTCTGTTACTGTCTCCTATACTCTGTTACTGTCTCCTATACTCTGTTACACTCTCTTACACTCTGCTGCTGTCTCTTACACTCTGTTACTGTCTCTTACACTCTGTTACTGTCTCTTACACTCTCTTACACTCTCTTACACTCTCCTACACTCTGCTACTGTCTCTTACACCCTCTTACACTCTGTTACTGTCTCTTACACTCTGTTACTGTCTCTTAAACTCTGCTACTGTCTATAACACTCTCTTACACTCTGTTACTGTCTATTACACTCTGCTACTGTCTCTTACACTCTCTTACACTCTCCTACACTCTGCTACTGTCTATAACACTCTCTTACACTCTGCTACTGTCTCTTACACTCTGCTATTGTCTCTTACACTCTGCTACTGTCTATAACACTCTCTTACACTCTGTTACTGTCTATTACACTCTGCTACTGTCTCTTACACTCTCTTACACTCTGCTGCTGTCTATTACACTCTGCTACTGTCTCTTACACTCTGCTATTGTCTATAACACTCTGCTACTGTCTATAACACTCTCTTACACTCTGTTACTGTCTATTACACTCTGCTACTGTCTCTTACACTCTCTTACACTCTGCTGCTGTCTCTTACACTCTGTTACTGTCTCTTACACTCTGTTACACTCTCTTACACTCTGTAACTGTCTCTTACACTCTCTTACACTCTGTTACTGTCTCCTATACTCTGTTACAATTTCTTACACTCCACTACTGTCTCATATACTCTTTTACTGTCTCTTACACAGGTTTACGAGGTCTACGCGAAGAGATCCCCAAAGACGTTCACAGTATACTGAGATCATTCAGGACTATGTGATCCTAGAGGACGGTATATGCCATGTGACACTCTCTTACACTCTACTACTGTCTCTTTCACTCTGCTACTGTCTCTTACACTCTGTTACTGTCTTTTACACTCTGTTACTGTCTCTTACACTCTGCTACTGTATCTTACACTCTGCTATTGTCTCTTACACTCTGCTACAGTCTATAACACTCTCTTACACTATGTTACACTCTCTTACACTCTGCTGCTGACTCTTACACTCTGTTACTGTCTATTACACTCTGCTACTGTCTCTTACACTCTCTTACACTATGTTACACTCTCTTACACTCTGCTGCTGACTCTTACACTCTGTTACTGTCTCTGACACTCTCCTACACTCTGTTACTGTCTATTACACTCTGCTACTGTCTCTTTCACTCTCTTACACTATACTACACTCTCTTACACTCTGCTGCTGTCTCTTACACTCTGTTACTGTCTCTTACACTCTGTTACTGTCTCTTACACTCTGTTACTGTCTCTTACACTCTCCTACACTCTGTTACTGTCTCTTACACTCTCTTACACTCTGTTACACTCTCTTACACGCTGTTACACTCTCCTACACTCTGTTACTGTCTATTACACTCTGCTACTGTCTCTTTCACTCTCTTACACTATGTTACACTCTCTTACACTCTGCTGCTGTCTCTTACACTCTGTTACTGTCTCTTACACTCTGTTACTGTCTCTTACACTCTCTTACACTCTGTTACCGTCTCCTATACTCTGTTACTGTCTCCTATGCTCTGTCACACTCTCTTACACTCCGCTACTGTCTCATATACTCTTTTACTGTCTCTTACACAGGTTTACGATGTCTACGCGAAGAGATCCCCAAAGACGTTCACAGTATACTGAGATCATTCAGGACTATGTGATCCTAGAGGACGGTATATGCCATGTGACACTCTGGTACACTCTACTACACTCTACTACTGCCTCTTTCACTCTGCTACTGTCTCTTACACTCTGTTACTGTCTCTTACACTTTGCTACTGTATCTTACACTCTGCTATTGTCTCTTACACTCTGCTACTGTCTATAACACTCTCTTACTCTCTGTTACTGTCTATTACACTCTGCTACTGTCTCTTTCACTCTCTTACACTATGTTACACTCTCTTACACTCTGCTGCTGTCTCTTACACTCTGTTACTGTCTCTTACACTCTGTTACTGTCTCTTACACTCTACTACACTCTGTTACTGTCTCTTACACTCTCTTACACTCTGTTACACTCTCTTACATGCTGTTACACTCTCTTACACTCTGTTACTGTCTCTTACACTCTCTTACACTCTGCTACTGTCTCTTACACTCTGCTACTCTCTCTTTCACTCTGTTTCTGTCTCTTTCACTCTGCTTCTGTCTCTTATGCTCTGTTACTGTCTCTTATGCTCTGTTACTGTCTCTTACACTCTACTACACTCTCGTACACTCTGTTACTGTCTCTTACACTCTGTTACTGTCTCTTACACTCTGCTGCTGTCTCTTACACTCTGTTGCTGTCTCTTACACTCTGTTACTGTCTCTTACACTCTCTTACACTCTCCTACACTCTGCTACTGTCTCTTACACCCTCTTACACTCTTACTGTCTCTTACACTCTGTTACTGTCTCTTAAACTCTGCTACTGTCTATAACACTCTCTTACACTCTATTACTGTCTATTACACTCTGCTACTGTCTCTTACACTCTCTTACACTATTTTACACTCTGCTACAGTCTATTACACTCTGCTACTGTCTCTTACACTCTGCTATTGTCCCTTACACTCTGCTACTGTCTATAACACTCTCTTACACTCTCTTACACTCTGCTACTGTCTCTTACACTCTGTTACTGTCTCTTACACTCTCATACACTATGTTACTGTCTCTTACACTCTCTTACACTCTGTTACACTCTCTTACACTCTGTAACTGTCTCTTACACTCTCTTACACTCTGCTACTGTCTATAACACTCTCTTACACTCTGTTACTGTCTATTACACTCTGCTACTGTCTCTTACACTCTCTTACACTCTGCTGCTGTCTATTACACTCTGCTACTGTCTCTTACACTCTGCTATTGTCTCTTACACTCTGCTACTGTCTATAACACTCTCTTACACTCTGTTACTGTCTATTACACTCTGCTACAGTCTCTTACACTCTCTTACACTATGTTACACTCTGCTCCAGTCTATTACACTCTGCTATTGTCTCTTACACTCTGCTACTGTCTATAACACTCTCTTACACTCTGTTACTGTCTATTACACTCTGCGACTGTCTCTTCAACTCTCTTACACTCTTCTGCTATCTCTTACACTCTGTTACTGTCTCTTACACTATGTTACACTCTCTTACACTCTGTAACTGTCTCTTACACTCTCTTACACTCTGTTACTGTCTCCTATACTCTGTTACTGTCTCCTATACTCTGTTACACTCTCTTACACTCTGCTGCTGTCTCTTACACTCTGTTACTGTCTCTTACACTCTGTTACTGTCTCTTACACTCTCTTACACTCTCCTACACTCTGCTACTGTCTCTTACACCCTCTTACACTCTGTTACTGTCTCTTACACTCTGTTACTGTCTCTTAAACTCTGCTACTGTCTATAACACTCTCTTACACTCTGTTACTGTCTATTACACTCTGCTACTGTCTCTTACACTCTCTTACACTATGTTACACTCTGCTACAGTCTATTACACTCTGCTACTGTCTCTTACACTCTGCTATTGTCTCTTACACTCTGCTACTGTCTATAACACTCTCTTACACTCTGTTACTGTCTATTACACTCTGCTACTGTCTCTTACACTCTCTTACACTCTGCTGCTGTCTATTACACTCTGCTACTGTCTCTTACACTCTGCTATTGTCTATAACACTCTGCTACTGTCTATAACACTCTCTTACACTCTGTTACTGTCTATTACACTCTGCTACTGTCTCTCACACTCTCTTACACTCTGCTGCTGTCTCTTACACTCTGTTACTGTCTCTTACACTCTGTTACACTCTCTTACACTCTCTTACACTCTGTAACTGTCTCTTACACTCTCTTACACTCTGTTACTGTCTCCTATACTCTGTTACACTTTCTTACACTCCACTACTGTCTCATATACTCTTTTACTGTCTCTTACACAGGTTTACGAGGTCTACGCGAAGAGATCCCCAAAGACGTTCACAGTATACTGAGATCATTCAGGACTATGTGATCCTAGAGGACGGTATATGCCATGTGACACTCTCTTACACTCTACTACACTCTACTACTGTCTCTTTCACTCTGCTACTGTCTCTTACACTCTGTTACTGTCTTTTACACTCTGTTACTGTCTCTTACACTCTGCTACTGTATCTTACACTCTGCTATTGTCTCTTACACTCTGCTACTGTCTATAACACTCTCTTACACTCTGTTACTGTCTATTACACTCTGCTACTGTCTCTTACACTCTCTTACACTATGTTACACTCTCTTACACTCTGCTGCTGACTCTTACACTCTGTTACTGTCTCTGACACTCTCCTACACTCTGTTACTGTCTATTACACTCTGCTACTGTCTCTTTCACTCTCTTACACTATGTTACACTCTCTTACACTCTGCTGCTGTCTCTTACACTCTGTTACTGTCTCTTACACTCTGTTACTGTCTCTTACACTCTACTACACTCTGTTACTGTCTCTTACACTCTCTTACACTCTGTTACACTCTCTTACATGCTGTTACACTCTCTTACACTCTGTTACTGTCTCTTACACTCTCTTACACTCTGTTACTGTCTTTTACACTCTGTTACTGTCTCTTACACTCTGCTACTGTATCTTACACTCTGCTATTGTCTCTTACACTCTGCTACTGTCTATAACACTCTCTTACACACTGTTACTCTCTATTACACTCTGCTACTGTCTCTTACACTCTCTTACACTATGTTACACTCTCTTACACTCTGCTGCTGTCTCTTACACTCTGTTACTGTCTCTTACACTCTGTTACTGTCTCTTACACTCTGTTACTGTCTCTTACACTCTCCTACACTCTGTTACTGTCTCTTACACTCTCTTACACTCTGTTACACTCTCTTACACGCTGTTACACTCTCCTACACTCTGTTACTGTCTATTACACTCTGCTACTGTCTCTTTCACTCTCTTACACTCTGTTACTGTCTCTTACACTCTTACACTCTGCTGCTGTCTCTTACACTCTGTTACTGTCTCTTACACTCTGTTACTGTCTATTACACTCTGCTACTGTCTCTTACACTCTGCTATTGTCTCTTGCACTCTGCTACTGTCTATAACACTCTCTTACACTCTGTTACTGTCTATTACACTCTGCTATTGTCTCTTACACTCTGTTACACTCTGCTACAGTCTATTACACTCTGCTACAGTCTATTACACTCTGCTACTGTCTCTTACACTCTGCTATTGTCTCTTATACTCTGCTACTGTCTCTTACACTCTATTACACTCTGTTACTGTCTATTACACTCTGCTACTGTCTCTTACACTCTCTTACACTATGTTACACTCTCTTACACTCTGCTGCTGTCTCTTACACACTGTTACTGTCTCTTACACTCCGTTACTGTCTCTTACACTCTCCTACACTCTGTTACTGTCTCTTACACTCTGTTACACTCTCTTACTGTCTCTTACACTCTGTTACACTCTCTTACACGCTGTTACACTCTCTTACACTCTGTTACTGTCTCTTACACTCTCTTACACTCTGCTACTGTCTCTTACACTCTGCTACTGTCTCTTACACTCTGCTACTCTCTCTTTCACTTTGCTTCTGTCTCTTACACACTGCTACTGACTCTTACGCTCTGTTACTGTCTCTTACACTCTACTACACTCTCGTATACTCTGTTACTGTCTCTTACACTCTGTTACTGTCTCTTACACTCTGTTACTGTCTCTTACACTCTGCTATTGTCTCTTACACTCTGCTACTGTCTATAACACTGTCTTACACTCTGTTACTGTCTATTACACTCTGCTACTGTCTCTTTCACTCTCTTACACTATGTTACACTCTCTTACACTCTGCTGCTGTCTCTTACACTCTGTTACTGTCTCTTACACTCTGTTACTGTCTCTTACACTCTCCTACACTCTGTTACTGTCTCCTGCACTCTCTTACACTCTGTTACACTCTCTTACACGCTGTTACACTCTATTACACTCTGTTAATTTCTCTTACACTCTCTTACACTCTGCTACTGTCTCTTACACTCTGCTACTCTCTCTTTCACTCTGTTTCTGTCTCTTACACTCTGCTTCTGTCTCTTATGCTCTGTTACTGTCTCTTATGCTCTGTTACTGTCTCTTACACTCTACTACACTCTCGTACACTCTGTTACTGTCTCTTACACTCTGTTACACTCTCTTACACTATGTTACTGTCTCTTACACTCTGCTGCTGTCTTTTACACTCTGTTACTGTCTCTTATACTCTCTTACACTCTCCTACACTCTGCTACTGTCTCTTACACCCTCTTACACTCTTACTGTCTCTTACACTCTGTTACTGTCTCTTAAACTCTGCTACTGTCTATAACACTCTCTTACACTCTATTACTGTCTATTACACTCTGCTACTGTCTCTTACACTCTCTTACAGTATTTTACACTCTGCTACAGTCTATTACACTCTGCTACTGTCTCTTACACTCTGCTATTGTCCCTTACACTCTGCTACTGTCTATAACACTCTCTTACACTCTCTTACACTCTGCTACTGTCTCTTACACTCTGTTACTGTCTCTTACACTCTCCTACACTATGTTACTGTCTCTTACACTCTCTTACACTCTGTTACACTCTCTTACACTCTGTAACTGTCTCTTACACTCTCTTACACTCTGCTACTGTCTATAACACTCTCTTACACTCTGTTACTGTCTATTACACTCTGCTACTGTCTCTTACACTCTCTTACACTATGTTACACTCTGCTACTGTCTCTTACACTCTGCTATTGTCTCTTACACTCTGCTACTGTCTATAACACTCTCTTACACTCTGTTACTGTCTATTACACTCTGCTACTGTCTCTTACACTCTCTTACACTCTGCTGCTGTCTATTACACTCTGCTACTGTCTCTTACACTCTGCTATTGTCTATAACACTCTGCTACTGTCTATAACACTCTCTTACACTCTGTTACTGTCTATTACACTCTGCTACTGTCTCTTACACTCTCTTACACTCTGCTGCTGTCTCTTACACTCTGTTACTGTCTCTTACACTCTGTTACTGTCTCTTACACTCTCCTACACTCTGTTACTGTCTCCTGCACTCTCTTACACTCTGTTACACTCTCTTACACGCTGTTACACTCTATTACACTCTGTTAATTTCTCTTACACTCTCTTACACTCTGCTACTGTCTCTTACACTCTGCTACTCTCTCTTTCACTCTGTTTCTGTCTCTTACACTCTGCTTCTGTCTCTTATGCTCTGTTACTGTCTCTTATGCTCTGTTACTGTCTCTTACACTCTACTACACTCTCGTACACTCTGTTACTGTCTCTTACACTCTGTTACACTCTCTTACACTATGTTACTGTCTCTTACACTCTGCTGCTGTCTTTTACACTCTGTTACTGTCTCTTATACTCTCTTACACTCTCCTACACTCTGCTACTGTCTCTTACACCCTCTTACACTCTTACTGTCTCTTACACTCTGTTACTGTCTCTTAAACTCTGCTACTGTCTATAACACTCTCTTACACTCTATTACTGTCTATTACACTCTGCTACTGTCTCTTACACTCTCTTACAGTATTTTACACTCTGCTACAGTCTATTACACTCTGCTACTGTCTCTTACACTCTGCTATTGTCCCTTACACTCTGCTACTGTCTATAACACTCTCTTACACTCTCTTACACTCTGCTACTGTCTCTTACACTCTGTTACTGTCTCTTACACTCTCCTACACTATGTTACTGTCTCTTACACTCTCTTACACTCTGTTACACTCTCTTACACTCTGTAACTGTCTCTTACACTCTCTTACACTCTGCTACTGTCTATAACACTCTCTTACACTCTGTTACTGTCTATTACACTCTGCTACTGTCTCTTACACTCTCTTACACTATGTTACACTCTGCTACAGTCTATTACACTCTGCTACTGTCTCTTACACTCTGCTATTGTCTCTTACACTCTGCTACTGTCTATAACACTCTCTTACACTCTGTTACTGTCTATTACACTCTGCTACTGTCTCTTACACTCTCTTACACTCTGCTGCTGTCTATTACACTCTGCTACTGTCTCTTACACTCTGCTATTGTCTCTTACACTCTGCTACTGTCTATAACACTCTCTTACACTCTGTTACTGTCTATTACACTCTGCTACAGTCTCTTACACTGTCTTACACTATGCTACACTCTGCTCCAGTCTATTACACTCTGCTATTGTCTCTTACACTCTGCTACTGTCTATAACACTCTCTTACACTCTGTTACTGTCTATTACACTCTGCTATTGTCTCTTACACTCTCTTACACTCTGTTACAGTCTATTACACTCTGCTACTGTCTCTTACACTCTGTTACACTCTGTTACAGTCTATTACACTCGGCTACTGTCTCTTACACTCTGCTATTGTCTCTTGCACTCTGCTACTGTCTATAACACTCTCTTACACTCTGTTACTGTCTATTACACTCTGCTATTGTCTCTTACACTCTCTTACACTCTGTTACAGTCTATTACACTCTGCTACTGTCTCTTACACTCTATTACACTCTGTTACTGTCTATTACACTCTGCTACTGTCTCTTACACTCTCTTACACTATGTTACACTCTCTTACACTCTGCTGCTGTCTCTTACACTCTGTTACTGTCTCTTACACTCCGTTACTGTCTCTTACACTCTCCTACACTCTGTTACTGTCTCTTACACTCTGTTACACTCTCTTACTGTCTCTTACACTATGTTACACTCTCTTACACGCTGTTACACTCTCTTACACTCTGTTACTGTCTCTTACACTCTTACACTCTGCTACTGTCTCTTACACTCTGCTACTGTCTCTTACACTCTGCTACTCTCTCTTTCACTTTGCTTCTGTCTCTTACACACTGCTACTGTCTCTTACGCTCTGTTACTGTCTCTTACACTCTACTACACTCTCGTATACTCTGTTACTGTCTCTTACACTCTGTTACTGTCTCTTACACTCTGTTACTGTCTCGTACACTCTGTTACTGTCTCTTACACTCTGTTACACTCTCTTACTGTCTCTTACACTCTCTTACACTCTGCTGCTGTCTCTTACACTCTGTTACTGTCTCTTACACTCTGTTACTGTCTATTACACTCTCTTAAACTCTCCTACACTCTCCTACACTCTTCTACTGTCTCTTACACCCCCTTACACTCTGTTACTGTCTCTTACACTCCCTTACACTCTGTTACACTCTCTTACATGCTGTTACACTCTCTTACACGCTGTTACACCCTCTTACACACTGTTACTGTCTCTTACACTCTCTTACACTCTGCTACTATCTCTTACACTCTGTTACTGTCTCTTACACTCTGCTACTGTCTCTTACACTCTGCTATTGTCTCTTACACTCTGCTACTGTCTATAACACTCTCTTACACTCTGTTACTGTCTATTACACTCTGCTACTGTCTCTTACACTCTCTTACACTCTGCTGCTGTCTATTACACTCTGCTACTGTCTCTTACACTCTGCTATTGTCTCTTACACTCTGCTACTGTCTATAACACTCTCTTACACTCTGTTACTGTCTATTACACTCTACTACAGTCTCTTACACTGTCTTACACTATGCTACACTCTGCTCCAGTCTATTACACTCTGCTATTGTCTCTTACACTCTGCTACTGTCTATAACACTCTCTTACACTCTGTTACTGTCTATTACACTCTGCTATTGTCTCTTACACTCTCTTACACTCTGTTACAGTCTATTACACTCTGCTACTGTCTCTTACACTCTGTTACACTCTGTTACACTCTGTTACAGTCTATTACACTCGGCTACTGTCTCTTACACTCTGCTATTGTCTCTTGCACTCTGCTACTGTCTATAACACTCTCTTACACTCTGTTACTGTCTATTACACTCTGCTATTGTCTCTTACACTCTCTTACACTCTGTTACAGTCTATTACACTCTGCTACTGTCTCTTACACTCTATTACACTCTGTTACTGTCTATTACACTCTGCTACTGTCTCTTACACTCTCTTACACTATGTTACACTCTCTTACACTCTGCTGCTGTCTCTTACACTCTGTTACTGTCTCTTACACTCCGTTACTGTCTCTTACACTCTCCTACACTCTGTTACTGTCTCTTACACTCTGTTACACTCTCTTACTGTCTCTTACACTCTGTTACACTTTCTTACACGCTGTTACACTCTCTTACACTCTGTTACTGTCTCTTACACTCTTACACTCTGCTACTGTCTCTTACACTCTGCTACTGTCTCTTACACTCTGCTACTCTCTCTTTCACTTTGCTTCTGTCTCTTACACACTGCTACTGTCTCTTACGCTCTGTTACTGTCTCTTACACTCTACTACACTCTCGTATACTCTGTTACTGTCTCTTACACTCTGTTACTGTCTCTTACACTCTGTTACTGTCTCGTACACTCTGTTACTGTCTCTTACACTCTGTTACACTCTCTTACTGTCTCTTACACTCTCTTACACTCTGCTGCTGTCTCTTACACTCTGTTACTGTCTCTTACACTCTGTTACTGTCTATTACACTCTCTTACACTCTCCTACACTCTCCTACACTCTTCTACTGTCTCTTACACCCCCTTACACTCTGTTACTGTCTCTTACACTCCCTTACACTCTGTTACACTCTCTTACATGCTGTTACACTCTCTTACACGCTGTTACACCCTCTTACACACTGTTACTGTCTCTTACACTCTCTTACACTCTGCTACTATCTCTTACACTCTGTTACTGTCTCTTACACTCTGCTACTGTCTCTTTCACTCTGCTACTGTCTCTTACACTCTGCTACTATCTCTTACGCTCTGTTACTGTCTCTTACACTCTACTACACTCTCATACACTCTGTTACTGTCTCTTACACTATGTTACTGTCTCTTACACTCTGTTACTGTCTCTTACACTCTGCTATTGTCTCTTACACTCTGCTACTGTCTATAACACTGTCTTACACTCTGTTACTGTCTATTACACTCTGCTACTGTCTCTTTCACTCTCTTACACTATGTTACACTCTCTTACACTCTGCTGCTGTCTCTTACACTCTGTTACTGTCTCTTACACTCTGTTACTGTCTCTTACACTCTCCTACACTCTGTTACTGTCTCCTACACTCTCTTACACTCTGTTACACTCTCTTACACGCTGTTATACTCTATTACACTCTGTTACTGTCTCTTACACTCTCTTACACTCTGCTGCTGTCTCTTACACTCTTTTACTGTCTCTTACACTCTGTTACTGTCTATTACACTCTCTTACACTCTCTTACACTCTCCTACACTCTTCTACTGTCTCTTACACCCCCTTACACTCTGTTACTGTCTCTTACACTCCCTTACACTCTGTTACACTCTCTTACATGCTGTTACACTCTCTTACACGCTGTTACACCCTCTTACACACTGTTACTGTCTCTTACACTCTCTTACACTCTGCTACTATCTCTTACACTCTGTTACTGTTTCTTACACTCTGCTACTGTCTCTTACACTCTGCTACTGTCTCTTTCACTCTGCTACTGTCTCTTACACTGTCTTACACTATGTTACACTCTCTTACACTCTGCTGCTGTCTCATATACTCTGTTACTGTCTCTTACACAGGTTTACGACGTCTACGCGAAGAGATACCCAAAGACGTTCACAGTATACTGAGATCATTCGGGACCATGTGGTCCTAGAGGACGGTGTATGCCACGTGACTCTCTCTTACACTCTACTACACTCTACTAATGTCTCTTTCACTCTGCTACTGTCTCTTACACTCTGTTACTGTCTCTTACACTCTGTTACTGTCTCTTACACTCTGTTACAGTCTCTTACACTCTTCTACTGTATCTTACACTCTGCTATTGTCTCTTACACTCTGCAACTGTCTATAACACTCTCTTACACTCTGTTACTGTCTATTACACTCTGCTACTGTCTCTTACACTCTCTTACACTCTGCTACACTCTATTACACTCTGCTACACTCTATTACACTCTGATATTGTCTCTTACACTCTGCTACTGTCTATAACACTCTCTTACACTCTGTTACTGTCTATTACACTCTGCTACTGTCTCTTACACTCTCTTACACTATGTTACACTCTGCTACAGTCTATTACACTCTGCTACTGTCTCTTACACTCTGTTACTGTCTCTTACACTGTGTTACACTCTCTTACACTCTGTAACTGTCTCTTACACTCTCTTACACTCTGTTACTGTCTCCTATACTCTGTTACTGTCTCCTATACTCTGTTACACTCTCTTACACTCTGCTGCTGTCTCTTACACTCTGTTACTGTCTCTTACACTCTGTTACTGTCTCTTACACTCTCTTACACTCTCTTACACTCTCCTACACTCTGCTACTGTCTCTTACACCCTCTTACACTCTGTTACTGTCTCTTACACTCTGTTACTGTCTCTTAAACTCTGCTACTGTCTATAACACTCTCTTACACTCTGTTACTGTCTATTACACTCTGCTACTGTCTCTTACACTCTCTTACACTCTCCTACACTCTGCTACTGTCTATAACACTCTCTTACACTCTGCTACTGTCTCTTACACTCTGCTATTGTCTCTTACACTCTGCTACTGTCTATAACACTCTCTTACACTCTGTTACTGTCTATTACACTCTGCTACTGTCTCTTACACTCTCTTACACTCTGCTGCTGTCTATTACACTCTGCTACTGTCTCTTACACTCTGCTATTGTCTATAACACTCTGCTACTGTCTATAACACTCTCTTACACTCTGTTACTGTCTATTACACTCTGCTACTGTCTCTTACACTCTCTTACACTCTGCTGCTGTCTCTTACACTCTGTTACTGTCTCTTACACTCTGTTACACTCTCTTACACTCTGTAACTGTCTCTTACACTCTCTTACACTCTGTTACTTTCTCCTATACTCTGTTACAATTTCTTACACTCCACTACTGTCTCATATACTCTTTTACTGTCTCTTACACAGGTTTACGAGGTCTACGCGAAGAGATCCCCAAAGACGTTCACAGTATACTGAGATCATTCAGGACTATGTGATCCTAGAGGACGGTATATGCCATGTGACACTCTCTTACACTCTACTACTGTCTCTTTCACTCTGCTACTGTCTCTTACACTCTGTTACTGTCTTTTACACTCTGTTACTGTCTCTTACACTCTGCTACTGTATCTTACACTCTGCTATTGTCTCTTACACTCTGCTACAGTCTATAACACTCTCTTACACTATGTTACACTCTCTTACACTCTGCTGCTGACTCTTACACTCTGTTACTGTCTATTACACTCTGCTACTGTCTCTTACACTCTCTTACACTATGTTACACTCTCTTACACTCTGCTGCTGACTCTTACACTCTGTTACTGTCTCTGACACTCTCCTACACTCTGTTACTGTCTATTACACTCTGCTACTGTCTCTTTCACTCTCTTACACTATACTACACTCTCTTACACTCTGCTGCTGTCTCTTACACTCTGTTACTGTCTCTTACACTCTGTTACTGTCTCTTACACTCTGTTACTGTCTCTTACACTCTCCTACACTCTGTTACTGTCTCTTACACTCTCTTACACTCTGTTACACTCTCTTACACGCTGTTACACTCTCCTACACTCTGTTACTGTCTATTACACTCTGCTACTGTCTCTTTCACTCTCTTACACTATGTTACACTCTCTTACACTCTGCTGCTGTCTCTTACACTCTGTTACTGTCTCTTACACTCTGTTACTGTCTCTTACACTCTCTTACACTCTGTTACCGTCTCCTATACTCTGTTACTGTCTCCTATGCTCTGTCACACTCTCTTACACTCCGCTACTGTCTCATATACTCTTTTACTTTCTCTTACACAGGTTTACGATGTCTACGCGAAGAGATCCCCAAAGACGTTCACAGTATACTGAGATCATTCAGGACTATGTGATCCTAGAGGACGGTATATGCCATGTGACACTCTGGTACACTCTACTACACTCTACTACTGCCTCTTTCACTCTGCTACTGTCTCTTACACTCTGTTACTGTCTCTTACACTTTGCTACTGTATCTTACACTCTGCTATTGTCTCTTACACTCTGCTACTGTCTATAACACTCTCTTACTCTCTGTTACTGTCTATTACACTCTGCTACTGTCTCTTTCACTCTCTTACACTATGTTACACTCTCTTACACTCTGCTGCTGTCTCTTACACTCTGTTACTGTCTCTTACACTCTGTTACTGTCTCTTACACTCTACTACACTCTGTTACTGTCTCTTACACTCTCTTACACTCTGTTACACTCTCTTACATGCTGTTACACTCTCTTACACTCTGTTACTGTCTCTTACACTCTCTTACACTCTGCTACTGTCTCTTACACTCTGCTACTCTCTCTTTCACTCTGTTTCTGTCTCTTTCACTCTGCTTCTGTCTCTTATGCTCTGTTACTGTCTCTTATGCTCTGTTACTGTCTCTTACACTCTACTACACTCTCGTACACTCTGTTACTGTCTCTTACACTCTGTTACTGTCTCTTACACTCTGCTGCTGTCTCTTACACTCTGTTGCTGTCTCTTACACTCTGTTACTGTCTCTTACACTCTCTTACACTCTCCTACACTCTGCTACTGTCTCTTACACCCTCTTACACTCTTACTGTCTCTTACACTCTGTTACTGTCTCTTAAACTCTGCTACTGTCTATAACACTCTCTTACACTCTATTACTGTCTATTACACTCTGCTACTGTCTCTTACACTCTCTTACACTATTTTACACTCTGCTACAGTCTATTACACTCTGCTACTGTCTCTTACACTCTGCTATTGTCCCTTACACTCTGCTACTGTCTATAACACTCTCTTACACTCTCTTACACTCTGCTACTGTCTCTTACACTCTGTTACTGTCTCTTACACTCTCATACACTATGTTACTGTCTCTTACACTCTCTTACACTCTGTTACACTCTCTTACACTCTGTAACTGTCTCTTACACTCTCTTACACTCTGCTACTGTCTATAACACTCTCTTACACTCTGTTACTGTCTATTACACTCTGCTACTGTCTCTTACACTCTCTTACACTCTGCTGCTGTCTATTACACTCTGCTACTGTCTCTTACACTCTGCTATTGTCTCTTACACTCTGCTACTGTCTATAACACTCTCTTACACTCTGTTACTGTCTATTACACTCTGCTACAGTCTCTTACACTCTCTTACACTATGTTACACTCTGCTCCAGTCTATTACACTCTGCTATTGTCTCTTACACTCTGCTACTGTCTATAACACTCTCTTACACTCTGTTACTGTCTATTACACTCTGCGACTGTCTCTTCAACTCTCTTACACTCTTCTGCTATCTCTTACACTCTGTTACTGTCTCTTACACTATGTTACACTCTCTTACACTCTGTAACTGTCTCTTACACTCTCTTACACTCTGTTACTGTCTCCTATACTCTGTTACTGTCTCCTATACTCTGTTACACTCTCTTACACTCTGCTGCTGTCTCTTACACTCTGTTACTGTCTCTTACACTCTGTTACTGTCTCTTACACTCTCTTACACTCTCCTACACTCTGCTACTGTCTCTTACACCCTCTTACACTCTGTTACTGTCTCTTACACTCTGTTACTGTCTCTTAAACTCTGCTACTGTCTATAACACTCTCTTACACTCTGTTACTGTCTATTACACTCTGCTACTGTCTCTTACACTCTCTTACACTATGTTACACTCTGCTACAGTCTATTACACTCTGCTACTGTCTCTTACACTCTGCTATTGTCTCTTACACTCTGCTACTGTCTATAACACTCTCTTACACTCTGTTACTGTCTATTACACTCTGCTACTGTCTCTTACACTCTCTTACACTCTGCTGCTGTCTATTACACTCTGCTACTGTCTCTTACACTCTGCTATTGTCTATAACACTCTGCTATTGTCTATAACACTCTCTTACACTCTGTTACTGTCTATTACACTCTGCTACTGTCTCTCACACTCTCTTACACTCTGCTGCTGTCTCTTACACTCTGTTACTGTCTCTTACACTCTGTTACACTCTCTTACACTCTCTTACACTCTGTAACTGTCTCTTACACTCTCTTACACTCTGTTACTGTCTCCTATACTCTGTTACACTTTCTTACACTCCACTACTGTCTCATATACTCTTTTACTGTCTCTTACACAGGTTTACGAGGTCTACGCGAAGAGATCCCCAAAGACGTTCACAGTATACTGAGATCATTCAGGACTATGTGATCCTAGAGGACGGTATATGCCATGTGACACTCTCTTACACTCTACTACACTCTACTACTGTCTCTTTCACTCTGCTACTGTCTCTTACACTCTGTTACTGTCTTTTACACTCTGTTACTGTCTCTTACACTCTGATACTGTATCTTACACTCTGCTATTGTCTCTTACACTCTGCTACTGTCTATAACACTCTCTTACACTCTGTTACTGTCTATTACACTCTGCTACTGTCTCTTACACTCTCTTACACTATGTTACACTCTCTTACACTCTGCTGCTGACTCTTACACTCTGTTACTGTCTCTGACACTCTCCTACACTCTGTTACTGTCTATTACACTCTGCTACTGTCTCTTTCACTCTCTTACACTATGTTACACTCTCTTACACTCTGCTGCTGTCTCTTACACTCTGTTACTGTCTCTTACACTCTGTTACTGTCTCTTACACTCTACTACACTCTGTTACTGTCTCTTACACTCTCTTACACTCTGTTACACTCTCTTACATGCTGTTACACTCTCTTACACTCTGTTACTGTCTCTTACACTCTCTTACACTCTGTTACTGTCTTTTACACTCTGTTACTGTCTCTTACACTCTGCTACTGTATCTTACACTCTGCTATTGTCTCTTACACTCTGCTACTGTCTATAACACTCTCTTACACACTGTTACTGTCTATTACACTCTGCTACTGTCTCTTACACTCTCTTACACTATGTTACACTCTCTTACACTCTGCTGCTGTCTCTTACACTCTGTTACTGTCTCTTACACTCTGTTACTGTCTCTTACACTCTGTTACTGTCTCTTACACTCTCCTACACTCTGTTACTGTCTCTTACACTCTCTTACACTCTGTTACACTCTCTTACACGCTGTTACACTCTCCTACACTCTGTTACTGTCTATTACACTCTGCTACTGTCTCTTTCACTCTCTTACACTCTGTTACTGTCTCTTACACTCTTACACTCTGCTGCTGTCTCTTACACTCTGTTACTGTCTCTTACACTCTGTTACTGTCTATTACACTCTGCTACTGTCTCTTACACTCTGCTATTGTCTCTTGCACTCTGCTACTGTCTATAACACTCTCTTACACTCTGTTACTGTCTATTACACTCTGCTATTGTCTCTTACACTCTGTTACACTCTGCTACAGTCTATTACACTCTGCTACAGTCTATTACACTCTGCTACTGTCTCTTACACTCTGCTATTGTCTCTTATACTCTGCTACTGTCTCTTACACTCTATTACACTCTGTTACTGTCTATTACACTCTGCTACTGTCTCTTACACTCTCTTACACTATGTTACACTCTCTTACACTCTGCTGCTGTCTCTTACACACTGTTACTGTCTCTTACACTCCGTTACTGTCTCTTACACTCTCCTACACTCTGTTACTGTCTCTTACACTCTGTTACACTCTCTTACTGTCTCTTACACTCTGTTACACTCTCTTACACGCTGTTACACTCTCTTACACTCTGTTACTGTCTCTTACACTCTCTTACACTCTGCTACTGTCTCTTACACTCTGCTACTGTCTCTTACACTCTGCTACTCTCTCTTTCACTTTGCTTCTGTCTCTTACACACTGCTACTGACTCTTACGCTCTGTTACTGTCTCTTACACTCTACTACACTCTCGTATACTCTGTTACTGTCTCTTACACTCTGTTACTGTCTCTTACACTCTGTTACTGTCTCTTACACTCTGCTATTGTCTCTTACACTCTGCTACTGTCTATAACACTGTCTTACACTCTGTTACTGTCTATTACACTCTGCTACTGTCTCTTTCACTCTCTTACACTATGTTACACTCTCTTACACTCTGCTGCTGTCTCTTACACTCTGTTACTGTCTCTTACACTCTGTTACTGTCTCTTACACTCTCCTACACTCTGTTACTGTCTCCTACACTCTCTTACACTCTGTTACACTCTCTTACACGCTGTTACACTCTATTACACTCTGTTAATTTCTCTTACACTCTCTTACACTCTGCTACTGTCTCTTACACTCTGCTACTCTCTCTTTCACTCTGTTTCTGTCTCTTACACTCTGCTTCTGTCTCTTATGCTCTGTTACTGTCTCTTATGCTCTGTTACTGTCTCTTACACTCTACTACACTCTCGTACACTCTGTTACTGTCTCTTACACTCTGTTACACTCTCTTACACTATGTTACTGTCTCTTACACTCTGCTGCTGTCTTTTACACTCTGTTACTGTCTCTTATACTCTCTTACACTCTCCTACACTCTGCTACTGTCTCTTACACCCTCCTACACTCTGCTACTGTCTCTTACACCCTCTTACACTCTGCTACTGTCTCTTACACTCTGCTACTCTCTCTTTCACTTTGCTTCTGTCTCTTACACACTGCTACTGACTCTTACGCTCTGTTACTGTCTCTTACACTCTACTACACTCTCGTATACTCTGTTACTGTCTCTTACACTCTGTTACTGTCTCTTACACTCTGTTACTGTCTCTTACACTCTGCTATTGTCTCTTACACTCTGCTACTGTCTATAACACTGTCTTACACTCTGTTACTGTCTATTACACTCTGCTACTGTCTCTTTCACTCTCTTACACTATGTTACACTCTCTTACACTCTGCTGCTGTCTCTTACACTCTGTTACTGTCTCTTACACTCTGTTACTGTCTCTTACACTCTCCTACACTCTGTTACTGTCTCCTACACTCTCTTACACTCTGTTACACTCTCTTACACGCTGTTACACTCTATTACACTCTGTTAATTTCTCTTACACTCTCTTACACTCTGCTACTGTCTCTTACACTCTGCTACTCTCTCTTTCACTCTGTTTCTGTCTCTTACACTCTGCTTCTGTCTCTTATGCTCTGTTACTGTCTCTTATGCTCTGTTACTGTCTCTTACACTCTACTACACTCTCGTACACTCTGTTACTGTCTCTTACACTCTGTTACACTCTCTTACACTATGTTACTGTCTCTTACACTCTGCTGCTGTCTTTTACACTCTGTTACTGTCTCTTATACTCTCTTACACTCTCCTACACTCTGCTACTGTCTCTTACACCCTCTTACACTCTTACTGTCTCTTACACTCTGTTACTGTCTCTTAAACTCTGCTACTGTCTATAACACTCTCTTACACTCTATTACTGTCTATTACACTCTGCTACTGTCTCTTACACTCTCTTACAGTATTTTACACTCTGCTACAGTCTATTACACTCTGCTACTGTCTCTTACACTCTGCTATTGTCCCTTACACTCTGCTACTGTCTATAACACTCTCTTACACTCTCTTACACTCTGCTACTGTCTCTTACACTCTGTTACTGTCTCTTACACTCTCCTACACTATGTTACTGTCTCTTACACTCTCTTACACTCTGTTACACTCTCTTACACTCTGTAACTGTCTCTTACACTCTCTTACACTCTGCTACTGTCTATAACACTCTCTTACACTCTGTTACTGTCTATTACACTCTGCTACTGTCTCTTACACTCTCTTACACTATGTTACACTCTGCTACTGTCTCTTACACTCTGCTATTGTCTCTTACACTCTGCTACTGTCTATAACACTCTCTTACACTCTGTTACTGTCTATTACACTCTGCTACTGTCTCTTACACTCTCTTACACTCTGCTGCTGTCTATTACACTCTGCTACTGTCTCTTACACTCTGCTATTGTCTATAACACTCTGCTACTGTCTATAACACTCTCTTACACTCTGTTACTGTCTATTACACTCTGCTACTGTCTCTTACACTCTCTTACACTCTGCTGCTGTCTCTTACACTCTGTTACTGTCTCTTACACTCTGTTACACTCTCTTACACTCTGTAACTGTCTCTTACACTCTCTTACACTCTGTTACTGTCTCCTATACTCTGTTACAATTTCTTACACTCCACTACTGTCTCATATACTCTTTTACTGTCTCTTACACAGGTTTACGAGGTCTACGCGAAGAGATCCCCAAAGACGTTCACAGTATACTGAGATCATTCAGGACTATGTGATCCTAGAGGACGGTATATGCCATGTGACACTCTGGTACACTCTACTACACTCTACTACTGCCTCTTTCACTCTGCTACTGTCTCTTACACTCTGTTACTGTCTCTTACACTTTGCTACTGTATCTTACACTCTGCTATTGTCTCTTACACTCTGCTACTGTCTATAACACTCTCTTACTCTCTGTTACTGTCTATTACACTCTGCTACTGTCTCTTTCACTCTCTTACACTATGTTACACTCTCTTACACTCTGCTGCTGTCTCTTACACTCTGTTACTGTCTCTTACACTCTGTTACTGTCTCTTACACTCTACTACACTCTGTTACTGTCTCTTACACTCTCTTACACTCTGTTACACTCTCTTACATGCTGTTACACTCTCTTACACTCTGTTACTGTCTCTTACACTCTCTTACACTCTGCTACTGTCTCTTACACTCTGCTACTCTCTCTTTCACTCTGTTTCTGTCTCTTTCACTCTGCTTCTGTCTCTTATGCTCTGTTACTGTCTCTTATGCTCTGTTACTGTCTCTTACACTCTACTACACTCTCGTACACTCTGTTACTGTCTCTTACACTCTGTTACTGTCTCTTACACTCTGCTGCTGTCTCTTACACTCTGTTGCTGTCTCTTACACTCTGTTACTGTCTCTTACACTCTCTTACACTCTCCTACACTCTGCTACTATCTCTTACACCCTCTTACACTCTTACTGTCTCTTACACTCTGTTACTGTCTCTTAAACTCTGCTACTGTCTATAACACTCTCTTACACTCTATTACTGTCTATTACACTCTGCTACTGTCTCTTACACTCTCTTACACTATTTTACACTCTGCTACAGTCTATTACACTCTGCTACTGTCTCTTACACTCTGCTATTGTCCCTTACACTCTGCTACTGTCTATAACACTCTCTTACACTCTCTTACACTCTGCTACTGTCTCTTACACTCTGTTACTGTCTCTTACACTCTCATACACTATGTTACTGTCTCTTACACTCTCTTACACTCTGTTACACTCTCTTACACTCTGTAACTGTCTCTTACACTCTCTTACACTCTGCTACTGTCTATAACACTCTCTTACACTCTGTTACTGTCTATTACACTCTGCTACTGTCTCTTACACTCTCTTACACTCTGCTGCTGTCTATTACACTCTGCTACTGTCTCTTACACTCTGCTATTGTCTCTTACACTCTGCTACTGTCTATAACACTCTCTTACACTCTGTTACTGTCTATTACACTCTGCTACAGTCTCTTACACTCTCTTACACTATGTTACACTCTGCTCCAGTCTATTACACTCTGCTATTGTCTCTTACACTCTGCTACTGTCTATAACACTCTCTTACACTCTGTTACTGTCTATTACACTCTGCGACTGTCTCTTCAACTCTCTTACACTCTTCTGCTATCTCTTACACTCTGTTACTGTCTCTTACACTATGTTACACTCTCTTACACTCTGTAACTGTCTCTTACACTCTCTTACACTCTGTTACTGTCTCCTATACTCTGTTACTGTCTCCTATACTCTGTTACACTCTCTTACACTCTGCTGCTGTCTCTTACACTCTGTTACTGTCTCTTACACTCTGTTACTGTCTCTTACACTCTCTTACACTCTCCTACACTCTGCTACTGTCTCTTACACCCTCTTACACTCTGTTACTGTCTCTTACACTCTGTTACTGTCTCTTAAACTCTGCTACTGTCTATAACACTCTCTTACACTCTGTTACTGTCTATTACACTCTGCTACTGTCTCTTACACTCTCTTACACTATGTTACACTCTGCTACAGTCTATTACACTCTGCTACTGTCTCTTACACTCTGCTATTGTCTCTTACACTCTGCTACTGTCTATAACACTCTCTTACACTCTGTTACTGTCTATTACACTCTGCTACTGTCTCTTACACTCTCTTACACTCTGCTGCTGTCTATTACACTCTGCTACTGTCTCTTACACTCTGCTATTGTCTATAACACTCTGCTATTGTCTATAACACTCTCTTACACTCTGTTACTGTCTATTACACTCTGCTACTGTCTCTCACACTCTCTTACACTCTGCTGCTGTCTCTTACACTCTGTTACTGTCTCTTACACTCTGTTACACTCTCTTACACTCTCTTACACTCTGTAACTGTCTCTTACACTCTCTTACACTCTGTTACTGTCTCCTATACTCTGTTACACTTTCTTACACTCCACTACTGTCTCATATACTCTTTTACTGTCTCTTACACAGGTTTACGAGGTCTACGCGAAGAGATCCCCAAAGACGTTCACAGTATACTGAGATCATTCAGGACTATGTGATCCTAGAGGACGGTATATGCCATGTGACACTCTCTTACACTCTACTACACTCTACTACTGTCTCTTTCACTCTGCTACTGTCTCTTACACTCTGTTACTGTCTTTTACACTCTGTTACTGTCTCTTACACTCTGATACTGTATCTTACACTCTGCTATTGTCTCTTACACTCTGCTACTGTCTATAACACTCTCTTACACTCTGTTACTGTCTATTACACTCTGCTACTGTCTCTTACACTCTCTTACACTATGTTACACTCTCTTACACTCTGCTGCTGACTCTTACACTCTGTTACTGTCTCTGACACTCTCCTACACTCTGTTACTGTCTATTACACTCTGCTACTGTCTCTTTCACTCTCTTACACTATGTTACACTCTCTTACACTCTGCTGCTGTCTCTTACACTCTGTTACTGTCTCTTACACTCTGTTACTGTCTCTTACACTCTACTACACTCTGTTACTGTCTCTTACACTCTCTTACACTCTGTTACACTCTCTTACATGCTGTTACACTCTCTTACACTCTGTTACTGTCTCTTACACTCTCTTACACTCTGTTACTGTCTTTTACACTCTGTTACTGTCTCTTACACTCTGCTACTGTATCTTACACTCTGCTATTGTCTCTTACACTCTGCTACTGTCTATAACACTCTCTTACACACTGTTACTGTCTATTACACTCTGCTACTGTCTCTTACACTCTCTTACACTATGTTACACTCTCTTACACTCTGCTGCTGTCTCTTACACTCTGTTACTGTCTCTTACACTCTGTTACTGTCTCTTACACTCTGTTACTGTCTCTTACACTCTCCTACACTCTGTTACTGTCTCTTACACTCTCTTACACTCTGTTACACTCTCTTACACGCTGTTACACTCTCCTACACTCTGTTACTGTCTATTACACTCTGCTACTGTCTCTTTCACTCTCTTACACTCTGTTACTGTCTCTTACACTCTTACACTCTGCTGCTGTCTCTTACACTCTGTTACTGTCTCTTACACTCTGTTACTGTCTATTACACTCTGCTACTGTCTCTTACACTCTGCTATTGTCTCTTGCACTCTGCTACTGTCTATAACACTCTCTTACACTCTGTTACTGTCTATTACACTCTGCTATTGTCTCTTACACTCTGTTACACTCTGCTACAGTCTATTACACTCTGCTACAGTCTATTACACTCTGCTACTGTCTCTTACACTCTGCTATTGTCTCTTATACTCTGCTACTGTCTCTTACACTCTATTACACTCTGTTACTGTCTATTACACTCTGCTACTGTCTCTTACACTCTCTTACACTATGTTACACTCTCTTACACTCTGCTGCTGTCTCTTACACACTGTTACTGTCTCTTACACTCCGTTACTGTCTCTTACACTCTCCTACACTCTGTTACTGTCTCTTACACTCTGTTACACTCTCTTACTGTCTCTTACACTCTGTTACACTCTCTTACACGCTGTTACACTCTCTTACACTCTGTTACTGTCTCTTACACTCTCTTACACTCTGCTACTGTCTCTTACACTCTGCTACTGTCTCTTACACTCTGCTACTCTCTCTTTCACTTTGCTTCTGTCTCTTACACACTGCTACTGACTCTTACGCTCTGTTACTGTCTCTTACACTCTACTACACTCTCGTATACTCTGTTACTGTCTCTTACACTCTGTTACTGTCTCTTACACTCTGTTACTGTCTCTTACACTCTGCTATTGTCTCTTACACTCTGCTACTGTCTATAACACTGTCTTACACTCTGTTACTGTCTATTACACTCTGCTACTGTCTCTTTCACTCTCTTACACTATGTTACACTCTCTTACACTCTGCTGCTGTCTCTTACACTCTGTTACTGTCTCTTACACTCTGTTACTGTCTCTTACACTCTCCTACACTCTGTTACTGTCTCCTACACTCTCTTACACTCTGTTACACTCTCTTACACGCTGTTACACTCTATTACACTCTGTTAATTTCTCTTACACTCTCTTACACTCTGCTACTGTCTCTTACACTCTGCTACTCTCTCTTTCACTCTGTTTCTGTCTCTTACACTCTGCTTCTGTCTCTTATGCTCTGTTACTGTCTCTTATGCTCTGTTACTGTCTCTTACACTCTACTACACTCTCGTACACTCTGTTACTGTCTCTTACACTCTGTTACACTCTCTTACACTATGTTACTGTCTCTTACACTCTGCTGCTGTCTTTTACACTCTGTTACTGTCTCTTATACTCTCCTACACTCTGCTACTGTCTCTTACACCCTCCTACACTCTGCTACTGTCTCTTACACCCTCTTACACTCTGCTACTGTCTCTTACACTCTGCTACTCTCTCTTTCACTTTGCTTCTGTCTCTTACACACTGCTACTGACTCTTACGCTCTGTTACTGTCTCTTACACTCTACTACACTCTCGTATACTCTGTTACTGTCTCTTACACTCTGTTACTGTCTCTTACACTCTGTTACTGTCTCTTACACTCTGCTATTGTCTCTTACACTCTGCTACTGTCTATAACACTGTCTTACACTCTGTTACTGTCTATTACACTCTGCTACTGTCTCTTTCACTCTCTTACACTATGTTACACTCTCTTACACTCTGCTGCTGTCTCTTACACTCTGTTACTGTCTCTTACACTCTGTTACTGTCTCTTACACTCTCCTACACTCTGTTACTGTCTCCTACACTCTCTTACACTCTGTTACACTCTCTTACACGCTGTTACACTCTATTACACTCTGTTAATTTCTCTTACACTCTCTTACACTCTGCTACTGTCTCTTACACTCTGCTACTCTCTCTTTCACTCTGTTTCTGTCTCTTACACTCTGCTTCTGTCTCTTATGCTCTGTTACTGTCTCTTATGCTCTGTTACTGTCTCTTACACTCTACTACACTCTCGTACACTCTGTTACTGTCTCTTACACTCTGTTACACTCTCTTACACTATGTTACTGTCTCTTACACTCTGCTGCTGTCTTTTACACTCTGTTACTGTCTCTTATACTCTCTTACACTCTCCTACACTCTGCTACTGTCTCTTACACCCTCTTACACTCTTACTGTCTCTTACACTCTGTTACTGTCTCTTAAACTCTGCTACTGTCTATAACACTCTCTTACACTCTATTACTGTCTATTACACTCTGCTACTGTCTCTTACACTCTCTTACAGTATTTTACACTCTGCTACAGTCTATTACACTCTGCTACTGTCTCTTACACTCTGCTATTGTCCCTTACACTCTGCTACTGTCTATAACACTCTCTTACACTCTCTTACACTCTGCTACTGTCTCTTACACTCTGTTACTGTCTCTTACACTCTCCTACACTATGTTACTGTCTCTTACACTCTCTTACACTCTGTTACACTCTCTTACACTCTGTAACTGTCTCTTACACTCTCTTACACTCTGCTACTGTCTATAACACTCTCTTACACTCTGTTACTGTCTATTACACTCTGCTACTGTCTCTTACACTCTCTTACACTATGTTACACTCTGCTACTGTCTCTTACACTCTGCTATTGTCTCTTACACTCTGCTACTGTCTATAACACTCTCTTACACTCTGTTACTGTCTATTACACTCTGCTACTGTCTCTTACACTCTCTTACACTCTGCTGCTGTCTATTACACTCTGCTACTGTCTCTTACACTCTGCTATTGTCTATAACACTCTGCTACTGTCTATAACACTCTCTTACACTCTGTTACTGTCTATTACACTCTGCTACTGTCTCTTACACTCTCTTACACTCTGCTGCTGTCTCTTACACTCTGTTACTGTCTCTTACACTCTGTTACACTCTGTTACACTCTCTTACACTCTGTAACTGTCTCTTACACTCTCTTACACTCTGTTACTGTCTCCTATACTCTGTTACACTTTCTTACACTCCACTACTGTCTCATACACTCTTTTACTGTCTCTTACACAGGTTTACGAGGTCTACGCGAAGAGATCCCCAAAGACGTTCACAGTATACTGAGATCATTCAGGACTATGTGATCCTAGAGGACGGTATATGCCATGTGACACTCTCTTACACTCTACTACACTCTACTACTGTCTCTTTCACTCTGCTACTGTCTCTTACACTCTGTTACTGTCTTTTACACTCTGTTACTGTCTCTTACACTCTGCTACTGTATCTTACACTCTGCTACTGTCTATAACACTCTCTTACACTCTGTTACTGTCTATTACACTCTGCTACTGTCTCTTACACTCTGCTACTGTCTCTTACACTCTCTTACACTATGTTACACTCTCTTACACTCTGCTGCTGACTCTTACACTCTGTTACTGTCTCTGACACTCTCCTACACTCTGTTACTGTCTATTACACTCTGCTACTGTCTCTTTCACTCTCTTACACTATGTTACACTCTCTTACACTCTGCTGCTGTCTCTTACACTCTGTTACTGTCTCTTACACTCTGTTACTGTCTCTTACACTCTACTACACTCTGTTACTGTCTCTTACACTCTCTTACACTCTGTTACACTCTCTTACATGCTGTTACACTCTCTTACACTCTGTTACTGTCTCTTACACTCTCTTACACTCTGCTACTGTCTCTTATACTCTGCTACTGTCTCTTACACTCTGCTACTCTCTCTTTCACTCTGCTTCTGTCTCTTACACTCTGCTACTGTCTCTTACGCTCTGTTACTGTCTCTTACACTCTGTTACACTCTCTTACACTCTGCTGCTGTCTCTTACACTCTGTTACTGTCTCTTACACTCTTACTGTCTCTTACACTCTCTTACACTCTCCTACACTCTGCTACTGTCTCTTACACCCTCTTACACTCTGTTACTGTCTCTTACACTCTGTTACTGTCTCTTACACTCTCCTACACTATGTTACTGTCTCTTACACTCTCTTACACTCTGTTACACTCTTTTACACTCTGTAACTGTCTCTTACACTCTCTTACACTCTGCTACTGTCTATAACACTCTCTTACACTCTGTTACTGTCTATTACACTCTGCTACTGTCTCTTACACTCTCTTACACTATGTTACACTCTGCTACAGTCTATTACACTCTGCTACTGTCTCTTACACTCTGATATTGTCTCTTACACTCTGATACTGTCTATAACACTCTCTTACACTCTGTTACTGTCTATTACACTCTGCTACTGTCTCTTACACTCTATTACACTCTGCTGCTGTCTATTAAACTCTGCTACTGTCTCTTACACTCTGCTATTGTCTATAACACTCTGCTACTGTCTATAACACTCTCTTACACTCTGTTACTGTCTATTACACTCCGCTACTGTCTCTTACACTCTCTTACACTCTGTTACACTCTGTTACAGTCTATTACACTCTGCTACTGTCTCTTACACTCTGCTATTGTCTCTTGCACTCTGCTACTGTCTATAACACTCTCTTACACTCTGTTACTGTCTATTACACTCTGCTATTGTCTCTTACACTCTCTTACACTCTGTTACACTCTGCTACAGTCTATTACACTCTGCTACTGTCTCTTACACTCTGCTACTGTCTCTTACACTCTATTACACTCTGTTACTGTCTATTACACTCTGCTACTGTCTCTTACACTCTCTTACACTATGGTACACTCTCTAACACTCTGCTGCTGTCTCTTACACTCTGTTACTGTCTCTTACACTCCGTTACTGTCTCTTACACTCTCCTACACTCTGTTACTGTCTCTTACACTCTGTTACACTCTCTTACTGTCTCTTACACTCTGTTACACTCTCTTACACGCTGTTACACTCTCTTACACTCTGTTACTGTCTCTTACACTCTTACACTCTGCTACTGTCTCTTACACTCTGCTACTGTCTCTTACACTCTGCTACTCTCTCTTTCACTTTGCTTCTGTCTCTTACACACTGCTACTGTCTCTTACGCTGTGTTACTGTCTCTTACACTCTACTACACTCTCGTATACTCTGTTACTGTCTCTTACACTCTGTTACTGTCTCGTACACTCTGTTACTGTCTCGTACACTCTGTTACTGTCTCTTACACTCTGTTACACTCTCTTACACTCTGTTACTGTCTCTTACACTCTTACACTCTGCTGCTGTCTCTTACACTCTGTTACTGTCTCTTACACTCTGTTACTGTATATTACACTCTGCTACTGTCTCTTACACTCTGCTATTGTCTCTTGCACTCTGCTACTGTCTATAACACTCTCTTACACTCTGTTACTGTCTATTACACTCTGCTATTGTCTCTTACACTCTGTTACACTCTGCTACAGTCTATTACACTCTGCTACTGTCTCTTACACTCTGCTATT